>JANTPZ010006561.1:11486-25775 GCA_025593235.1 Vachellia pachyceras | reverse complement strand
AAGTCAATGTAGTCTTTATGGTGAAAGTGTTGACTTTAGCTTCCCTTGACATCTAACTAACTAATACTCTTTTGATAGGAACTTCGTACAATAAGAGAGAGAGAGTATGTCCCTTCGTCGCATTCCACAATTCCCCGTCAAGTTCAATATCCTCCTAACAATGTGGATTCTATAGAACAGTCAAGACGGAGATAATTGTAATACTGCTTCCTCGTGCCAATTGATCTGGATACCTCAACTTTATCTGTCATGTAGTTTGTTGTATTCTTTTTTTTAAAAAAATCACTGTAATTTAGTGAGCTTCGATTCTGTTGTATTGCGAGCCATTGTATATCATTTTACAGCGAAGCCCCACCCCCCTCCTTCCTCTTTCCCCCTACCATTGTGCATATATCTTGACACCATTTTGCTGTATTACTTTGTTTTGTGAAGAGATCAGCCTTCTTGTAAAGATATAGCTTGAGAACCTTAGACCCTCAGCCAAACGTGTATCTTCCAAGAGAAAACTGAGCTTAATGCCGATGCACCCCCCCCCCCTTTTGGGTGGGGGGGTGTTGGGTTGAAGGATTTGAAACATTGCGTAGAAACTTCTGATCTTAAATAATGAAATGGATAATCAATTTATCCAGACTACATCAATGACCTTTTTTCAACTATGATAGCTCTTGTCTCTGACCCTGAGCTGAAACTTTTATGATTTGGCTGCAACTTTAAGCATCCTTCATCCCATCAATTTTGATTCTGCAAGATAATTAATAGCCTTCTGGCTTCTTCCCCCTATTTGTTATCCAATCTATCCAATTCTTTTATTCGACTTGTGTGAATGCCCCGTCTTTTCATCACCTCAAAGTTTGAAAAGAGGCTATGATTTAAAGGTCTGTTTAGATTGATGTTTAAAAAAGCATATCATACGAGTGGATATAAGTTTTTTTTTTTCAGTATGCTTATCATGCATACAATAAAATTACATTTTAAAATCAGCTTTTACAGTTCATAAAAAAAACTGCACTACACTAAATTGGTTCCAAAGGCAAAGATCATAATGGTTCAAAATAGATTCGATAATCTTTTTCTTGTGTATTTAGACAAAGGAAAAGAGACAGGCTTCTGTTGACAGAGCATACTTACTAAATCAGAAGAAAAGATGAAGGCAATGAAAGTAAAAAAGGCAAAAAAAGAGGGAATGCGTGTGGAACATGCCCCATATAGAAATCCAGATGTTTTCCATTGATATGAATTATTTTTCCTTCATTATTGAACCAAACATGCTATTTTCAAACTAGTTCTTGTCATAAAACGACGGATTTCGTACAAAAATCAATATATTTTCTGACACGTTTGCAATTCGTCAATGGATAGATTTTAATATAATAATATTTAAATAAAGGTATTTGTTTTTTTTAAAAACGTGTAACTTCTGCATTAGCGCCAATAGCATTTCATAATCTGGTTATTGGTGGACTTATTTGACATTCTGTTTGGAAAAATTAAAAGACCATACAAAAGTATTTTTTCGTAAGATGAGATAATTTCCTCTACATAATTATTCCGTCTTACGTAAAAGCCTTTTTCATCACATTTCCAAACGGGCCCAATATTCAACTTCATTGAGGAATTTCAATTGGGGGATCCACATCCTTTTTTTTTTTACATGGTCTTTTGTTTTGGGATAAACATAACCATTCTTCTTTAACAAATCAACCATCCTCCCGTGCTATGCTTCATGCCTTCATCTGATCATGCAGCTGGGTAATTTTGGAAGCAGCTTCCCAAGATCAACACATGATTTCAGTATATATTGTTCTCTCTACTCATATGATTTCCGTATTTTGTCCAAAAATTAAAGTACTTGTACATGATAAATACCTAACAACGTAGAAAGAAACAGAACATGAGGTCGTTAACTCTGATATTTGTGATTTTAATGAATGGTTATCAACCGCTGGCCCATTAATACTAAGTTAAGATACAAGGCTTGCTTCATATTGGGTCCATTTAGAAACGTAATGGAGAAATATTTTTATGTAAGCCGAATTAAACATATGATACTGATTATCTCATTTTACAGGAAAATACTGTTGAATCGGGCATTTGATTTTTACAAACGGAATGCTAAACAAACCAATTTATAATGAAAAGGGTCCCACAAGTCAAATTGCATCAGCGGCCCCAAATGAAAGGAAAGCCAGTATTCGCTAGCAAAGTGACACGTGGGCATCCTAAAATTTCGCTTTTCGCGCTTTACCGGGTCACCTTTCGACATCGGCAAAGGCATCCTCATCTGTGGTATTCAAATGTTGGTGCAAAAAAAAAAAAACAAAGAAAGAAAGAAAAGAAAAATAAATAATGTGTAAAGAAATTGTGGGGAAAAAATGCGCTAGCAGTAGCACGCTCGTTAACGGCCTCACCTGTGCTGGTGCAAGATCCACTTCTATTTCATCATCTCCATTTCCCTTACTAGTTGCCAAGATTGGCTCTGAGCTATCAGCTATGGACCAGAAGTTGATTGACAGGTTGGAGTGGGCGGTGTCGCGCTTGGAGGCGCTGTCCACCGGTTACCATTCGCGCGGTGGAGACGCTGCTGCTCTATCCGCGGCCGATGTGGCGGTGGATCCGTCGATTATTGCCTTCGGCGATCTGATGGACCGGTATATCGGCAGGTTTTCGATTGCTGCAGAGAAGATCGGAGGTCAAGTTCTGCAGGTCTCGAAGTTTGTGCAAGAGGCTTTTGCTGTTCAGAAAGAACTTTTGATCAAGGTTAAACAAACTCAGGTTAGTGCTTCTGCTACATTTTTCTTTATATTCTATTTTTTTTATTCTCTTGCTCTCATAAATGGATCACTGCTATGAGGAGTAGTCATTGCTGTATACTAAACTTCTCTGCAATGAGGAAGCGTTCATCTGAATCGATTAATTTTGGTTGGCTAGCTTGCTGAAATTGTTAATATCGATGCAAATATTATAGACCGCGTGCATTTGCTGAATAGTGGAACATGTGCCATGGAATTCCTGGATGTACTCTCAAATGTGGAAAGTTCAATGGGCGGTTTTAGATGAATGAAAGGAGGAAAAAGAGCCTTGTTGCTAGTTGAAATCGCAGTATTGCTGTATAGACTCTGAAACAAATGATCTCTTCTTTCACGTAATCATGTCTATGTAGTTGTGTTGGTTGATCTGAATACTGTGAAGGTATGAAATCGGGTTTCAGTAGTAGAAGGGAATGCATAGATAATTGATTATGTTTAAGTTTTATATTATGGTATCTGCCCTGTGTGATGTGCATGAAATGGTAATTACTGACATATCTTCATTGTACAGAAGCCTGACGTTGCTGGATTGGCTGAATTTCTGAAACCATTGAATGAAGTGATTGTAAAAGCTAATGTAATGACAGAAGGACGGAGATCTGATTATTTTAACCATTTGAAGGCTGCAGTCGACAGTCTCTCTGCTCTAGCATGGATTGCATATGTGGGGAAGGATTGTGGTTAGTAAGCGTGATTGTTTCTACGGGAAATTCTTATCTTCTGATTTCTTATTTATCTTTTTTTGTTTCAAGGTATGAGCATGCCCATTGCACATGTGGAAGAAAGTTGGCAAATGGCTGAGTTTTACTGCAACAAGGTATTGTCCTTGCATGCCAGAGGTTTGTTGATTTTTGTGACTGAAAAGATTTCGTGAATTACTGGCTGTTTGATCTCCTCTTGTTAACATTGAGGAGGAACCAATAAAGTTCTCTGAAAGTGATATGGCTGTGATGCTTTTGCTCTTTTATTATATATTTTACAAATTTTCTGTTCTTTTTTTATTTTTGAATTGAGAATTATTTTTTATCGACCACTCTCTGCTTGAACTACCAGTTTATATTGGCATAGTGACTGAGGATGGAAATATATGGTTATCAGTAAGATCATATTTTGGTGCATAGACTTGATACATTTGATTATAAATATTATCTTGTATATATTTTGGCAATATCTGAGGTGCTGAATCATGCTCACTGTTATTGTGTATTAAACTCCATGGTATTTCATTGCATTGTCGTTATTTCATTTTGGTTGCCATATCATATTTTTTTTTGGCAATGATCAGGTGCTTGTGGAATATAGAAATAAAGATGCAAATCATGTTGAGTGGGCCAAAGCTCTCAGAGAGTTATATCTACCTGGTCTGAGAGACTATGTCAAGAGTTTTTATCCTTTAGGCCCTGTATGGAGTTCAACAGGTAAATCAATTGCTCTGCCAAAAGCTCCTGCACCTAGTGCACCTGCTCCACCACATCCGCCTCCTGCATCTCTCCTTAGTTCTGAATCATCTCAGGCTTCATCCTCCAAGCCAAAGGAGGGATTGCCAGCTGTTTTCCAACAAATCAACACGGGGAATGTCACTGCAGGTAAGATTACTCTCACTTCTTCAGTTCCTGATTGTTTGTTTGGCATTTATTAACCAGAAATTTTCCCTTCTAGGTTTGAGAAAGGTTACTGACGATATGAAGGCAAAGAATCGTGCAGATAGAACTGGAATTGTTGGTGCTAGTGAAAAAGACAGCCATGCAAGATCACAGGCATTTTCTAAAGTAGGACCTCCAAAATTAGAACTTCAAATGGGCCGCAAGTAGGTTTAAGCATGTGTATGATTTCAGTTCATCAGTATCCTGTCAACGCTAACCTAAATATTCTTTTCCATCGTAGGTGGGTTGTTGAGAACCAAATTGGACAGAAAGGCTTAGTCATTGAAGATTGTGATTCAAAGCAGTCTGTCTATGTTTATGGTTGCAAAAATTCTGTTTTGCAGATTCAAGGTATTTATAGATATGTGAAAAATTTCTTTCCCTGGTTAGCATATTGAAATGTTATGCTACCTAACTATGAATGGTTAATGTAAAGGCCTCTGACTTGATCACTTCTAAACAATATGCAGGCAAGGTTAACAATATAACCATTGACAGCTGCTCAAAGATGGGAGTTGTATTTAAGGTTGGTATGGAAACTGAGAAAGTAATGGTTTTAATGGCTTGACTGGGAGTTTTAAGTCTGAGTTATCCGAAGCAATTCATATTGTGGACCATCATCAACTTATTTTGCTATATGCTTGAAATGTAGGATGTTGTTGCAGCTTTTGAGATTGTAAACTCTAATGGGGTTGAGGCCCAATGTCAGGTAACCCGACCACCCCTGCTTTCTCTTCTTGTGATTGTTGTGGTTTTTTAGGGCTTACTCTTCTTTGATGAAAACTTGGTTCGTCAATGCCAGTCCTCATATCACATCTTGCTCTGATGTAATATGTTCTTTCTGTTGTGATCTCTTTTCCGCTTCACACTGATCCATGTAAGGGTGTTTGTATTCTTTGTATTTTTTTTATGGCAATGAATTCCCTTTTTCCTCGGAAAAGAAAGCTTGTTTCATGAATTTAATGCAATTATGGCCCCTTTAACAAATGTAGGGTTCAGCTCCAACAATCTCGGTAGACAACACTTCTGGCTGCCAGCTTTATCTGAGCAAAGATCCTTTAAATGCATCCATATCTACAGCCAAGTCAAGCGAGATCAATGTGTTGGTACCTGGTGCTGATCCCAACGGTGGTTGGGTATGTTCTTATATATCTTCTCTTCTGGTCTATCATGCGTTTAGCATTGAAAAGTTCTGGTTGCTGATGTGGAAAAGATAAGATGCTTATTGCAATAATCATAATCGTATGTAGCTCCTTATTCTTGTTTTGCTAGAATGGCGTGAAATATAATATGGAAATGTCTAGCAGGAATATAAGCTTCAGCCATTTTAGTTAGTTAAAATTCTTCAACACATGGTAATATTACTTATCCCCAGCGTTTTGCCAGTTAGTGAAATTCTCTTTTGCAGAATAATGCAAAAAGAATGTACGTATTCATGTGGCTTGTGAAATTCATCTTGTATGCTAAGGGAATAAATAATTAAACGTAAACAACATTAGATGACGGTCTTGACTCTAGCAAGAGGGCATTTTTTGATGGTTAATGTAGCTCGAGTTTGCTTTCCATTTAAAAGTTGAAGATTATAACATGGCATTCATTTATCGTTCTGATAATCGTGAAATTATGAATGGCTATTCTAAATGTGTTAACTAGGTGCATCAACGTTAGTCAAATGTAATTACTAAAAATTGTATGAGTAACAATGGATTGCGATCGTATCCTCTGTTTCAGGTGGAGCATTCGTTGCCACAACAATATATTCATGCGTTCAAGGACGGTCGATTTGAAACTACTGCAGCTTCCCACTCTGGAGGTTAATTTGATTGGCGATTCAGAGATTGTATATCTTAGCCAAGTTCAATGGATTGCTGTTTTGTGTGGCTTCATCTGGCCTTTTCCTTCGATTCATTTACAATCAAATATAGGTCTAATATTGTTCATTCCTGGTTGTTTTCCTATTGGCTTATTGATGCAATGGAAACATCCCAGCGATCTTTTTTTTTCCTTTTTGGGTGCTGAGTTGGCTTCTGCTTGACTGTGTCTTGATTCCAGATTTGCAGTATACGTTGTGCAGCTGGTTTTAAGAGGATCGACGGAGTTATTTTTGTATTTTTCATGTGTTCTATTCACAGGTGCTTATTGAGTTTTTATGAAATCGATCAAGAATTAATATAGCTAGTTGATGGTCCATCTGAGGCTTTTAATGTCATGTTTGTTGGAAGAGAAACTGAAGTTTGTGGGCTGGACTGATATAGAATTGTACGATCTGTAGACATTTTGAAGTAACCCTGGGTTAAAATATTTTATATTTTATGATTAACTTCTATATAATTAGAAGGAATAAATAGAATAATTAAGCGATTATAAATGAAATTATTTAATACAATTAAAGTCTAATAAGCTTTACAGGCCAGACAAAAACCAAAATGAAGTGTAATAAACTCATACCTATCCCCATCATTTGTACCAAAGGGTTGAGAGGGTTGAGGTAAGACAGATCGTAACTATAAACCATGATGCCTAGTATAGTTGGCACTTAGTCTTGTTTCTTAAGCATGCAATTGGGAGTTAGATATCTTTCCTTTTTGTTTCCCACCCAATTTCTGGAGCTTTGCCCCGATGAATCCGGAAACGACCCGTGTCGCGCACCTAGAAATGGTGGGTGATTCTCTCAACGGTGGTCACTGCATACATAAAGATTCAAACTCGAGACCTTACTTAAGTTGGAACAAGCTGCTTACCACTTGATCCAACCAACCGTTAGTAGGAGTTAGATATCTAATTGTGTGCAGGGGGTCTTATTGGCGATGGTCAATGTGTCGCCATGGATGAAGTCAATGAGTGGTGGAGGTACTCTAGGAAGAAACTTAATTCGCATGTGTCTCTTCACTGTCATTGAGACCACTGCTCTTCCCTACACTCACTGTCCTTTTGTGAGAAAACGATTGAGTGTGCACACAAAGAAATGCCAAGTTTCACTGATTTACTGTCTGTAACAAATTCTCATGGTGTTTCTGTAACATCACTTGTAGTTATACAACAGTTTGCAGCGTCAAAATGGGGGATCCGAAGATTTTCTGAGACGACCATTCAGAATTTGTCGTGATTTCTAATGGTTCTTGCTTCCTTCTTTGAATATGCTCGTGTTCAAAGTTGAATCTGCTTGGGGCTTCGATCTGGAATTTTAAGTACTTGCTCAGTACAATTTTCGTAGAGAAACCTTTCACTTATTTTTCAAATGAAATAGAGAAGAATAATAAAAAAGGCAGATTTTTGTGGGGGTAGTGTAGTTGGGTTTGAGTGTACAGTTGATAGTGCAGAGTCTTTATGGTACGTTTGGTACGGGGACTGATATTAATGGAAATCGAAGTAGAATTGAAAGTAAAAATAGAGGTAGAACTGGAAGTGGGATTAAAAATATGTTTGGTATGCCGGTATATTATTTTAATTAAATATTTATGTTTATAATTTGAAAATACTAATATACCCTCCTCTAAAACAGCCACCCTCATCATTCCCAGATTGCGTTCTGTTCTAGCCTTGCGTTCGTTCATCGTGTCGTTCACCGTTCGTTCGTTCGTTCATTTGTTCTAGCCTTGCGTTCGTTCGTTGATCGTCAATCCTAGATTGTGTTAGTTCATCGTGTCGTTCTCTCAAGTCTGGATCGCATCACGTCGTTCAAATCCATAATTCAGATCGCGTTGTCCAGATCCGTGATCGCGTTAGCCGCCGTAATCAGTCACCATCGCGTTCGGGAACCAGTCTCAAGTCCGGAAACAGTCGCCATCGCATTCGGGAACCAACCTCGATCACCACCTCAATCACCTTCGTCCAGTGCTGATTGTCGCTCGTTGTTACAGGTGGATATGGGTCGATGTCGGAGAAGAAGTAGGCGGTAGGTTGTTGCCAGAGATTGGAGCTGGAGTCGCATTCGTCGCCGGAATTAGTTCGCCGTTGTCCAACATTCCACCGTCAATCGATCACTGTCCACTGTCTATTGTCGAAGAGCGAAGACGAAGAGCAGAGATTGAAGGGCATAATGGTCCAGGTTTTCAGTTCCATGGAACTGATGTCAATTCTTAAGGGCCAAGTGAGAACTGCTATTTCCCAAATTTGATGGAAGTGGTACTTCCATAAAACTCACTTCTCTCCTACCAAACAAGTGGTATTTTCACTTCCCACCTCAATTCCAATTCCATCGTCTCATTTCCATGCTACCAAACGTAGCATTACTGTTTAGGCCGTTCAATAAATGCCAAGAGAAACCCAATGATCTCTACTTGGAGTTTTCCCGTTTACGGCTTGCTTTTACCTTTTAGGTGGCTGAACCCTTTTGTCCCCCAAAAAGAAGAGGAATAAAGTGGCTGGCTTCTCCTTCTGCATCTGCATCACATGGGGTTGGAGATACTTTCAAGTTTGAAGACACTTCTTTCTTATCTCCCTCCTTAAATCTCAAATTCTTTTTTGAATTGGAGGGGCAGATACTAAAATTTTAAGGTTACAGAATTAAACCCGACTTTCCACGTACAAGACAGTTTTCATATCATGAGGTTTCACGACCATCTGTGATTATTGTAGCATTCTTATGACACTCGCCTAAATGTTCATTTCACCTGTTGCAGCAGTTGATTGATTAATTGTTATTCCTGTACTGACTCCTCAAGTTAACTTCCCCCAGATGTTGGATCAGTTGTTAGTATTACAGTTCAATCTTCTCTACCTCTCCAACTATCCTATTCCTACATCATCAATGAACAAGTATATTTTTTGAATTGCATAAACTCAATTATACCCGTCACGCTCATAAAATCATATTTCTACCGATTGATTATAGCTTACTGTGATGTACTTGTGTCTTTATATTGTTAAGGTTGAAATGGAAGAAATGAAATGTGGCTGAAAGAGGCAAGTCTTACATTTTGTCCCTTTCTTTATTTTAACATTCCAGCTCTGTTCATCTGTATAATTTTTCCGTTTAACAATGTACTGCCTATCAGTCTATTCAGCTGGAAAACAAACAGTCTATTCAGCTGGAAAACAAACAGTGTCTTTGGCTCAACATTTACGGGATTTAAACACACGTTCAACAGTATTTTTCGTAAAAATAAGATAATCTTCTTCACATATTTATCTCGACTTACGTAAAACTATTTCTCTACCACTTTCACACCTAAAAAGTCGGTGGGGAATTTACAGGCGGTTAGTGGCCCAAGCTGAAATGCATGAGAAGGACCGATACGCAAATGAATCCGTAAATAGGTCCCTACCAAACTTTTTGCCCTCTCTTTAGTGTATCAACGTCAATAATATGCTTATTTCCTCCCTTTCAAAATATATGGAGGCCTTTGTAGAAAAAAAAATCATTAAATTTAAGTCATTTAAATAGTTATTAATTACCATTTTTCAGTTTTACCCTCTTCATTAATGGTATGCATTGAACAAAAGAAAAAGAGATAAGACACGGGATAGAATTAAAAAGGGGGTCAAGTCAATTTTTTTTAATACTAAACCAATTTAATGGATTGCCCACTCTTCATTTTTTTTGTGAGGTGGTTTATATTATTTTGATTTAATTAAGAATATTCTCAAAGCAATTTTGAGGTTGAGATTAATTATTTTTTATGCTCAGGAGACAAAAATTGTTTACCCCTCCAACTATTATATCTATGACTAGGTAAGTATATTTTAGATTGAAGGAATTATATATATCGGACTTGTTTGAAACAACGTTCTTAAAAACCAAACGTATTTAACAATATTTTTTCGTAAAATAAGATAATCCCATCCACATATTTACATCGACTTGTGTAAAAGTACTTCTCCACCGTGTTCCCACGCGGTGGAGAAGTAATTTTACACAAGTCGAAGTAAATATATGTAGGAGATTATCTTATTTTACAGAAAAATATTGTTGAACGTACTTTTGGATATAAGTTAATTGTTGCCAAAATGTACTATCTTCTCTTTTCTTATATTTAGGAATTAGAATGAAGAAGGAAGAAGTTTTCAGTCAATTCCACGGTCAGCCACATGCACGAAGTCTTTCTACCGTTGCTTCTTATTCCATTTTCCTCCTTCCTCGTCACGTCAACCCATCCTCATCGCTTTCATTTTTCTTAGCTTTCACATTCCCTTGTAAATCTGCATCTTCTTCACAGTTTGAACTTCTTCAACCGTGGCAGCCATGGCTTCTTCTCCTTCTCATCCTTCCATCTTCCTCTGCCTTTCCCTCATCGTCCTATTCGCTCTTCCCTTCGCCGGTTAGTTCTTCATCTTTCCATTCTCTCTCATCTCTTAAAGTAACTTGTGTTGCTTTGTAGGAATCTTCTTTGTGGAATTCCGATCCTTGTGAAACTTAAAAAGTTTGTAAGCCTTTTCATTTTTCACTTGGAAGTTGAATTTGATGATCCTTTATACTAACTTTTGAAACTTGCGACAACTATATGTTTTTGTTTTCGAGTTTAGCGCTGATACACTAATGAAACAGTTTCATTTCTTGTGAATTTTGGATTTTGAATTCATTTATCACATTGGAGTATGCTTTAATTGTTGTTATACATTTCATAAACGGCCTCGTTTGTCTTCAATTCCTCGATGTTGAATCGATTATATTTCATGGATCTTTCTCTCTGTTTTTCCGCCTTTCAGAGTCGCAATCCTTCATCGGTATGAATTATGGTCAGGTCGCCGACAACCTTCCACCACCGGAGGCGACGGTCTTGCTCCTGCAGTCCACCACCATCTCAAAAGTTCGGCTTTACGGCGCTGATCCGGCGATTCTCAGAGCCCTCACGAACTCAGGCATCAGCGTTGTCATCACCGCCGTCAACGGCGACATCCCGAGTCTCGCCTCTGGTCCTGCCGCGGCCACCCAATGGATCAATGCCAATGTGCGTCCTTACTACCCAGCCACCAACATCACCATCGTTTCCGTCGGGAACGAGGTGATGACCTCCGGCGACCAGAATCTGATCTCGCAGCTTGCCCCGGCAATGCGAAATGTCCAGAGTGCCCTCAGTTCGGCCTCACTGGGCGTCAAAGTCTCAACTGTACATTCCATGGCCTTGTTGACCCAGTCAGATCCTCCGTCATCCGGAACGTTCAACCCGACACTGCAGGGCGCGCTGAAGCAGACGCTGGCGTTCCTGAAGGATAACAACTCGCCCTTCATGATCAACCCGTATCCGTACTTCGCCTACCAGAGCGACCCAAGACCCGAAACACTGGCATTCTGCCTATTCCAACCAAACTCGGGTCGGACCGATCGGTATAACGGCCTACTCTACACCAACATGTTCGATGCACAGGTCAGTGGCCCCTTTAAGAAATTCTTTCCAAAAAAACTAAAGCAGGGTAGATTCCAAACACTTGGTAAAATATATTTAACATTTTATATTATAATTCATGTTGTATCTATTACTTAAAATTTATTGCCATAAAAATGGGTAAATAAAAGAGTTTTTTTTTACGATTAAATTGACAAGTAATAATTTGTAAGAATATAAAAAGTTGACGTGGTCCTGGTGTTTCTGCGTGTCTAGGATGTTAACTTTCTGCTAGAAATTTCGGAGAATGTTACTTCTACATGCTTGCGTGATTTCTAGGCAGTTTCCAAGTGATTCACAACTCTATAAATCTCTGAATTAATATTAGTATGTTGAAATATATGACGTGTTGTGTTGACTAGTTGATTTATCCTGAAAGGAAAAAGCTACCATATGAAACAATGAAGCCCCGTTTAAAAAATATTTTCACCAAGACTTTCTCTATGTACCGAATTTGAACTTCTCTCATGTCCTAAGAAGTGATTATGCCATCCACATTCCAAATACGGGCAAAGTGAAGTGAAGGATATGCTTGATATGAGTTAACAAAAGAGACTCCTTTTCCTTTATAATAGATATATTATGCCCCAAATAAGACGCTTACAGTATTAAATTATGAACAGGAAACTGAACTAATTGAAGCTGCTAATTAGTCTAATGAGTGAATGTTGGTATGGTAGTTTTGAGCACCTTCTTGTTATTATGAACAGGTGGACGCAGTGCATTCAGCTTTGGGGGGCATGGGATACAGAGACGTAGAGATAGTGGTGGCTGAGACTAGATGGCCCTCTCGTGGGGACTCCAATGAAGTGGCACCCAGCGTTGAAAATGCCAAAGCCTACAATGGAAACCTCATCGCTCACCTGCGTTCCTTGGTTGGCACCCCTCTCTTGCCAGGCCAATCGGTGGACACGTATATTTTTGCCCTCTACGACGAGGACTTGAAACCTGGTCCTGCTTCTGAACGTGCTTTTGGCCTCTTCAAAACTGATCTTTCTCAAACTTATGATGTTGGCTTAGCCAAGTCTAGCCAACAGGTAAGTCCTTCTTCTGCAAATGTTTTAGCTGCATCACTGTGCTTTATATATTGCGGGAATCCTGAGAGCACAAGGCATTGAACAGTGAATCCAACCCCATATATAATGTATCGAGTTTACAAGTTTTTCTGCTTATCTGCGCCTCTTCGATGATTTTTTTTCCCTTATACCAACTCAACGAGAAGTACGATCATAGATGGATATGTATTAAAGTTTCAGATGGCTTTGGATTGAAGTGTAGTTTGTCTTGTGTTAAAATAGGCTCCTCCATCAACAAGTCCAGCAGCACCTAAAACTGCAGCAGGATGGTGCGTTCTGAAAGCCGGTGTATCGGATGCTCAGTTGCAGGCAAACCTTGATTTTGCATGCAGCCAAGGCATATATTGTGGGGCAATTCAAGCAGGTGGTGCTTGCTTTGATCCAAACACAGTAGCATCTCATGCTGCCTATGCCATGAACCTCTATTACCAAAAGTTTGGAAGAAATCCTTGGAACTGTGATTTCTCTCAATCTGCTACTCTCACCTCACAAAATCCAAGTGAGTTCTTTTTCCTACAAATCAAATGTTCCTTTGCATTAACTCAGCTAAATGTGCTGTCTTGCGCTGAAATTCTAATTGTGTATATTACTCAATGCAACATTGTCTCATAACAGGGTCCAGTTTACCAAACAAAACGAAAGAAAACTAGTCTAGTTAGTTCTTCAGCTCCAGCAAAATTAGCAGAGTACATTTTTCATTCTATGATGGGAAAAAGAAACACCTTTTTTGGGCACAAGAGAATGAAGCTCACTTCCTTTGTTTGATGGAATCTTAATTCATTGGTAATCTTCCTTTAAAAAAGAAAAAGAAAATCCATTTCATTCTTCCCATGCATGATGACCTTAGTTGGCAATTTAGGCTGTGTTGATTTTACCATTATGGGCTTGGAAAGAAGTGATAGGAACTTGGAGTTGACAAGCGTGCTTACTTCTGCTTGTGTTTTGAGGGGCTGAAACAAATCTTAAATCATGAGGAATCTTGTTTGGTGTTTTTTTTTTAAATTAGATTGCTTAATTAATAATTTAACTCCTTCTTGCAGGTTATAATGGTTGCACTTACCCTGGTGGCACCACCTAAAATGGAGGAGACCTTAATTTATTGGCAACAAAGATAATTAGTGGATAAATTGTATTAGAATTAATCTAATGAATTAGGGGTTAGTTTTTGCCATCATATTTTATGATCTTTCAATCTTATTTAACCAAAACTGTAACGAGATATTCCAGGCTTTATCTGTATTTTATTATTGACCCTTTCCAGTTTTTGAAAACTTGTTCCGTTTTTACTTGATCATGTTGATAGAATGAAATATATATGAATGTTTAATTAAACCTAATGTTTTTTTTTTTGCCAAACTGCTCTTACACAAAATGACGAAGTTTCATAGCTTGCTACTTTATGGGTCCAAAACTCCAAGGTTCCCTCGTTCGATTCTAA
>JANTPZ010006561.1:0-11466 GCA_025593235.1 Vachellia pachyceras | reverse complement strand
CATTTCATTCTTCCCATGCATGATGACCTTAGTTGGCAATTTAGGCTGTGTTGATTTTACCATTATGGGCTTGGAAAGAAGTGATAGGAACTTGGAGTCGACAAGCGTGCTTACTTCTGCTTGTGTTTTGAGGGGCTGAAACAAATCTTAAATCATGAGGAATCTTGTTTGGTGTTTTTTTTTTAAATTAGATTGCTTAATTAATAATTTAACTCCTTCTTGCAGGTTATAATGGTTGCACTTACCCTGGTGGCACCACCTAAAATGGAGGAGACCTTAATTTATTGGCAACAAAGATAATTTGTGGATAAATTGTATTAGAATTAATCTAATGAATTAGGGGTTAGTTTTTGCCATCATATTTTAGCTCCGTTTGGTAAGCCCGTTGGTACAACGGGTGCGCTTACCGAGACACTTTTCCTCCCACATAAACTACCTCGGAATCTGTGTCCGTTTTCCCAACGGACTATCCAAACGGAGCCTTTATGATCTTTCAATCTTATTTAACCAAAACTGTAACGAGATATTCCAGGCTTTATCTGTATTTTATTATTGACCCTTTCCAGTTTTTGAAAACTTGTTCCGTTTTTACTTGATCATGTTGATAGAATGAAATATATATGAATGTTTAATTAAACCTAATGTTTTTTTTTTGCCAAACTGCTCTTACACAAAATGACGAAGTTTCATAGCTTGCTACTTTATGGGTCCAAAACTCCAAGGTTCCCTCGTTCGATTCTAATGTATTAACCACTTGTTTGTAACTTATTACTTTAACTTTTTACATGCAAACGTTTTTGAATAAAATTTTAAATGGTTTATAAAGTTAACATTTTAATGAAGTTTTTAACAAGGTTTAAAAAATCAGATCGGGCATTGAACTGAATGAAACAATGATTCAAATGTTGATAGGTCAGATCGGGATCAAACATAAGGCAAATAAGCTATATCAAAATAATATAATTTAATAGACTATATTTATTTAAGAAATTAATAGATAAAACCTAGAATATCATTTTATTTTACCCATATTTTAAATTTTTAGAATTTAATTAAATATCAAATATAAAAATAATTGGGATAAAATGGATTAATTTTATCTTATATTCTCATAGGTAAATTTGTTTTCATGACTGATAGCCTATTCAACTTAGTCCTCGGTTTATTGCTCAACTTCTGGCTTTTTAAGTAAAGAATGTTGAATGGTTACAAAAGATCTCTATATTCTATAATAAAAAATAAATTAAAGCTTGTTTTAAACAATATTTAACTCACTTTCTAGCGGACATTTTTTTCCAATAAAAAATATTCATTATGAATGCTTGTTTGTGTATTCAAATACAATCTGCATCCTAAACTCACAATCCGTTGTCGTCCAGCGGTTAGGATATCTGGCTTTCACCCAGGAGACCCGGGTTCGATTCCCGGCAACGGAATTTTTGTGCTATTTCCTATATATAACATATTTTCTTCGTTCGCCTCTATTTCATTTCACAATCAAGCCCTTTTCTTACAAACATCCACTTCAAAAGTTTGTGGTCAACGTTCTTGAGTATTAATAATTTAAGATGATAATAATCATGAATATAAAACATATTTTCTCTGCAAAGAAAAAAAAGTTCTAAACAAGTTTATATACCTTCTAAAATTTTATAACCAATTACTTTTTTTTATTTAGTTATAAGCATATTAACTATCACTAATAATAGCGCAGCTAACTAGTTACAGATTGTATTGAGGCGATCAATCTAGTGACTAGGGGGTGTGACCCTAGGTACCCTTTTAAAGATATTGTTGATGAAATTAGGATGATGTTAGCCAGGTATTGAAATATTACTTTTCATCCTGTTCTGAGAGATAATATCATATTAGTGGATACATTAGTCAAAATGGCTCACACCCTGATAAAAAATGTTTGTATTTATGAACATCCACCGGCGCCAGGCGGTTAATGGGGGTATTTATACCCCCTTAGCTTGGTTGTAACCTTTTGTTTTTAGTAATGGGATTCCAGGTTTTAAATTAAAAAAAATAATGGCGCTGCTAATCATGACCAACATATAAGAATGCTTGTTAAGATATTAGCGTGTTGACATCTTCAAACAAAATGGTCAGCGTTGATATAATTGGATGAGGTTTGACATTTTATTAAGTTTGAATTGTCAAAATAAGATGCCTCTAAGTGAATTAAAATATTGGTCCTTTCTTATATTTTTAATCGTTCAATGTTCATGTCACTTTCATCCACTCTCCATTATTGTCAACATAGTTATCTCTTATATTTTCCTGGGCCAATACATTTGCATGATTTCCCTGCTTCATAAAATATTAATCAAAATATGCTTAAATAAGATTCATGATAATTAGTTATGCTTCTATAAATATATCCTATATATAACAATTTATATTTATTACTCATGTAAAATAATTTGTATAGAATATGTATAGGCAAATTTACCATCAAATTCTAAATAAAAGAATTAATAAATAAAATGTCCCAAAGATTGATAAAACTACCATCAAATCCTAGCAGTAGTTGATCCGGTTGTCATTAACAACCTCACCAGCTGTCAATAACAACCAAACTGGTTACTGTTGGGCAATGGCGAACTCAAGACTCGGGTTTAGTGATTCAAGATAAGTGTGATTTATTCTTAATGTTTAAGAAGAGTTTAAGTAAAAATTTAGTGGGTTCAAAATTAGTAAATGAGTTGATGTAAAATAAATCACATAGTACCAATATATACATAATTTTTTGAAAGTCAGTTAGTGGGTTTAAAATTAGTAAATGAGTTGATGTAAAATAAATCACATAATACCAATATATATATAATTTTTTGAAAGTCAGGGGTGCGGCTGAACCCGTTCAAATGCATATAGGTCTGCCCATACTGTTGAGGCTTGATGGTAAATTTTTTAATATTTATGATATTTGTTAAGATCTGACTGTAAATTTTCTATATATATTTAATTAAAACATTAAATAATATGCTGGCTTAAAAAAAGACAGAAAACAAAGAAAAGGGGAAAATTTTCACCTTATTAAAAAAAGGAAAAATAGAAGCGGAATGGTGGCGTGGGTCCCACAAACACGTAGGAGTTGGGCATAAGAGGCCTACGTATGAAGACACATCGACAAAAGTGGGCACGGCGGCGTCAGTCCATTAGCCGTCGCAGCTCAGCTCAGAGCTCACGCTTCTCTCTTTCCTTTTCCCTTTTCTCTTCTTTTAAATTCGTATCAGCCTACCATTTCATATTCTCCCCCTCCCATCAAATCATTCTCATTTCGCCGGCCTCCACCACCGCCATCTTGTTCCGAGACGGAGGAGCAACCTCCGACACGACCGCTAGACCCACTTATCTATTCAATTCCACGGCCTAAGTTTCATACCCTGCCATTCCCTTCCCACTTTTGACAATGGCTTAGGGCTCAAATCGAACATGTAGGTGCTCCTTATTGATTCGGCATCCCACGACAAATTGCTGAGAACGAGTAAAATGTCTGTTACGGAGCTCAAGGAGCGTCACTTGGCGGCCACGGAGACGGTGAACACTCTCAGGGAGCGGTTGAAGCAGCGACGACTTTCTTTACTCGATACAGATGGTATAATTTTTTTTACTTTTGGGCTTTGATGTTGAGATTTCTTGTCCAAAGAGTTGCTTTCAGATCCAATCCACTGAACTACTTGTTTGATGAGCTTCGTAGTTGCTTCATACGCGAGGTCTCAAGGCAGAACTCCCGTTAGCTTTGGTCCTACGGATCTCGTTTGCTGTAGAACTTTGCAGGGTCATATGGGAAAGGTAACTTGTGGTTCTGCAGAAAGTCAGTTCTATATCTTATTCGTAAGCATATGTCTTAAGATGTGTGAATGCCCTTGCACCGGCCGTTTTATTTGTGCCCCCCTCCCCAAACCCCCATTGCTTTCGTTGTAATGCGTAACTTATTCTCAACTTAATCTTGGTGACCTCCTATGGTTTTAAGAGCCAACCAACGCTCATTGTTAGCAGGAGTGATAGACTATGGAACTAGCTTATCAATTCTGGGTTCATGTATTAAGATTTCGGAACGAGATTACTTATCGAAAACTGAAAAGATGACAGAAAAGGGGAAAGGACTAAGGGCCTGGTAATTTAAGAATAGTTTAAGGTTAAAACGTGCATTTATCGTTAAACTTGTTATTTTATTGAAATATATAAAATTATGTGTATACTAGAATTATTTACTTGAGCAATGCTGTCTGCTTTGTACAGTAATTATTTACTTTTTTTATCTATTTTTCTTCTGGGACAGTCATGGAGGAACAGTTATCACTCTGATATCTAGTATAATGTTAATGTTATTGGTCCGTATGTAATCTTAATTTTGGGAACGCTGATGATGGGCATAGCTTATCTATACTTGGTGAGATATGCCAGCGCGTCATATCTATTTTCTTGATTTTCTAATGTATCAACAATGATTGCACGTATTGTAATTCTAACCACCAACCTTGGATATTTCAAACTTCCGATTAATTTCTCAGCCATTAAAATGTTGCAGGTATATTCATTGGATTGGGCATCTGAAAAGAATAGAATTGTTAGTGCATCCCAAGATGGACGACTTATAGTATGGAATGCTCTTACCAGCCAGAAAACTCATGCCATAAAGCTGCCTTGTGCTTGGGTCATGACCTGTGCTTTCTCGCCAACTGGTCAGTCTGTTGCATGCGGTGGTCTTGATAGTGTTTGCTCTATTTTCAATCTGAATTCCCCTACTGACAGGGATGGTAATCTGCCTGTCTCACGGATGCTTAGTGGACATAAGGGTTATGTCTCCTCTTGTCAGTTTGTTCCAGATGATGACACTCACCTAATTACCGGTTCTGGTGATCAGACATGTGTTTTGTGGGATATTTCTACAGGCCTTAGAACATCTGTTTTCGGAGGTGAATTTCAGTCCGGACATACTGCAGATGTATTAAGGTATTTAGGTGACTGCCAAATGTTCGACATGCTTGTTAAATATTGAATCTATATCATCTTCCTATTGTATAGTGTATACCATATCCCCCATCCTAAACAAAGAAATTAGTGACAAATAAAAATTATCTATTCGATAATGTGTAATTTAAATTGTCTGAACTGTAATGTTTCTGGATCCCCTTGTCTAAATATGTTTCAGTTAAATTTTATTGCTTTAGTTTTAAATCGTTTCTTAGTGATATGCTATTGCTTTGCTCTCTTTCAGCATTTCTATCAATGGATCCAATCCAAAATTGTTTGTATCTGGTTCTTGTGATGGAACTGCCCGATTGTGGGACACACGCGTTGCAAGCCGAGCTGTGCAGACATTTCATGGGCATGAGGGAGATGTTAATGCTGTCAAATTCTTTCCTGATGGAAACAGATTTGGAACTGGTTCTGATGATGGAACTTGTCGATTATTTGACACTAGGACTGGACACCAACTACAAGTATACTGTCAACAGCACAGTGACAATGACATCCCACATGTGACCTCCATTGCGTTCTCCATATCGGGAAGACTTCTTTTTGCTGGATACACAAACGGTGATTGCTATGTTTGGGACACTTTATTGGCTAAGGTAATTAGAGATCTAATGTACACTAAAGAAAGTCAACTGCATTTTAAATTAAAATTTGACTGTGCAATTAATCTTTCCTTCCATCCATATCACTTGTCTAAAGAAATATAGAAAGAAACTGTGTTTCTACCATAAGTAACTCTCTTACCTTAAACTAAGTGTTTCAAGACATGCATAAACCATTTTTAATTTCTGATCATTGTATGATCTGAGATTCTGTTAATAGCTTGCTTCATGTGCAAAATATTTTAATTCTTCATAAGATATGAAGTGCTATATACCTTTCCTACCTGCCAAAACTACAATATGTTCATGAGCCATCTATCTATACATTAGCACATATCACCTTTTATGTGCAATAGTTACTTTATTTTACGCATTACTAGTGAATATTACATTATTTCCTCGTTGCATATTTCATTTTCATTTTTTTCCCTTGAGGTAACTCAAGTGGCCTTCGATGCTCATAATTGTAACCGTAGAATGTTGGAACTTCCAGCTTTGAAAGGTTTCTGTCTTTTATCTCTTGTGCCTCGCACAGGGCCTTGGGTTGGGTGATAGTAAGAGTTTATATAGACTATTCTGGTCAAGGATTTTTTGTCTTTTGGTTAAAGGAAAGGCACCGGAAGCTTAAAAGGAGCAGGAAGTACAGCATTATTTTAAACTTCAATATTGGCAAACTTAGCATGCTTTTTTTAAAAAAAAAAAATTAAAAGCAGTAAGAATAGAATGACGCCCTCTCTTGGAACATCAGATGTACCTTGGTTTCATGGACACGACAAGTTGTTTCTCCCTTTCTCTCTTTAATCTATGCTTGCTCATGCATCTGTGGTAAACTAATTAAAAATTGCCTCCTTGTTTCATTGCAGATGGTATTGGATTTAGGATCTCTTCAGAACTCTCATGAGGGCAAGATCAGCTGCTTAGGCTTGTCGGCTGATGGGAGTGCCTTGTGTACAGGAAGCTGGGACTCAAACTTAAAGGTGAGCATGCTTTAAAAGACTAGCAGACTTCCTCCTTAACTATCTCTAGAAGCTTTCCCTAGAAAGCCGACATTTATTCCCTGTCTTCTGAGCAAAAACCCCAAAATCATTATATCGCAACCATCCTCGATCCTTTTTGCCAGCCATCCTCCTGTTTAGGTCTTCCCGATCAGGTCCTTTCGATCAGAGGCCCATCTGTTTATTGGCCACTTGATTTCCATAACTCCTAAGGTTTTTCCTCAAGTTCAAAAAGAAATGCAACATTACCAGCGGAAACACTAAGTGTATGGTGATTTAACTTTTACATCACATCTATAACAAATGCTTCGTATCAATTGCATCCATGTGTTAGTGTTTATGCTAGGCTAATTGTTATAGTGAACGTAGTATTTCTTTGAGCAGCATGCGTTACTTAGAAAAGCTATGGCTGTTAATCTGCTATTAAATTTACTTATATCTAATAGGTAGGTGAAATCTATTAGAATGGTAAATGGAGTTACCCCTTCTTTGTGTGAATCACTTAGCATCCCTTCTGTGAGCTATACATTTCTCTTTCGAACAAATGAATACAAAGCATTATTCTAAGTGACCTCTTGCAGATTTGGGCGTTTGGAGGGCTTAGAAAGGTGGTTTGAACCATGGAGGAGCCAAGATTTGTCATTTAACCTAGCCTTTGCACTGCACCTGAGGTTAATTTGCAGATGAATTGCATGGAAGGGGGGCAAAGGTTATATGCTCTACAATTTTAACTAGTGCTGCAGTTTGTTTATCCTCATGTAGGCTTGTCCAAGTGTGTGATCTAGGATTTCCATTGTATTAACCACTTTGGTATCTGCACGTTAAACGTAAAAATGAAGGACCGTATATATTTTCTTGTCCCTTGGTATAGTGAGAAACAACATTGCTGTTACGTATTTATTTCTATCAGTTTGAGGATGTTAATTACTTAAAAGCTCCACTTGGCATGCCCAATGGTGCTATGGACTATGAAACTCCGAGGGAAGGACAGCTATTTAATAAAAGTAAGCGGACGTCGCTGCAACTGAAAATGAGAACTTGTCTCTGTAGCTCTATAAAATTGACTTTTGTCACAGCATTTGACTTCTGAGATGGAGTTTTGCCTAAATATCTGAAGTTAGTTGCTTGCCTGGACTTACGCCTTTTTTATTTTGAGTTTGTGAACCTCGATTACTGCTTTGGATTATTGTGTGGAAGCTTTTTTATGAACTTTTTGGAAGTTTTGGGGGTTGGGATTATCAATTTTGCTAGAAGTATCCTGACCACGATTCGCGAAAGTGAACACCCGGTGAACATAAACAAGAAACACATCAATAACGAAAGGGGATCAAATTTAATAAGATGGGTTAATTTTTCGTAATGTAACAAATTAAGTTTAAATCTTAAATGTAAGATGAACTCAAATTTAGTATTTAACAGTATTTTAAATTAGATTATGGGTTTATTTATCGGAGCGTTTGAAAAAGTAAAATGCACGTTCAACAATGTTTTTCTACAAAATGATATATCTTTTACATATTTATCTTGACTTTAACTCCACAATAGGCGATGCCTAATTTAAAAGTTACACTAAAATGTCCAAAATGATGTCTAGCAGCCGGAATGCCACAGGTGCAACAAGCGCAGGCCGAGTGTCCTATATTCCAACCTTTCAAGTCTAACTGTAGTACTGTATTGACTCTTAATTCAAATCTCAAACAGTAAAAAAAATCTTTACCCTTCAACAAAAACAAGGGCCGAAGTCAATACTGCTTGACTTTGATTAGTTTACTAGCCGCTTGCCACAATCTCGTGAATGGCATCACTGACTGTTTCATCCTCGGATCTAACGGCCAATTTCATCGCAACATCCTTTGGACCGTCGAGTCCGAAAGACAACTTCACGAGCACCCTCACATTTCCTATGTACACACCTGACAATACGCATGTGTGAGACCTCGCATTAGGTGGTACAGCCTCTGTGCCCTGCACCATCAAACAAGTAAGTATTTAGATGCCATCTTCCTTACCATACATTTTTAGTTAAATGATAATCATACACCAAAGATACCCAAATTTATCTATCTGCCTTCATTGATATTGAACGTGTGCGCAACACCGTTTCGCCCAATTGGCCACCAATCTAATATGTACAATGCACTTGCATGCTATGTAAATCAAACTCAAAGATGCCCAAATTTTATGATCTCTAGAATATCGATTCTGGGAACAAGTCCATTATCATATGATGAACATAATATTGGTATTTTAGCAGTATCTAACAAAACTCTTAAAGCTCCAAGATAATCATTGAGCTTACCTCACAGGGCTGCATGCCAAGAAGATTTATGACAGTATTTACAGCCTCGGCCAAGCTCTCTCTCGGGCCAAGACCGTATTCATCCACCCGTTCACAATCAGGGCCCATGCTTTCCCATGCATTCCTGAAATTAGACACCCCAACTTTCAACATGTAATCAGCTGCGACAACCTCCAGATCCTCCAGTTGGTATTCATCTTCAACACCATCATCTTCTGCCTCACCAGTGGTTGGGTCAACCTGATGAACATCCGAAGCAGCAATGAGATTGGCACAAAACAATCATAGGTTTTGTTGGTTTATAAATTTCCTCCCAGAGAAAAAATGAAACAAGCTTCGTGTTTAAGTTATTGAATATATACCTATTTATGATGCCAATATTTTATAGCACTAAATATTATAAATAGATAGAGAAGTAGACCCACAAAAGTCCCCATATTTAACGTAATTGTTTGATGAACAAAAACGGTAGTTCATGACAAAGTCTAACCATGGCTTTATGACAGAAAAATACCTCCTTAACATAAAATTTCAGAACATTGGAAAATTTTCCAACTGTTGGCAACCCATCAGGCTTCTCAAACGCCACAAAAGTCTGTCCTGGTGAATTATAAGGAAGTGATCTGAGGGGCTTGGATAGCACCTCAGAAAATTCCTCTGCCTCTGAAGCATCAACAATAACAGTAACCTGGAAAAGAGCAAAGAATTATAAAGAGAACTCAGCACGCAACTGTATTATGAAGTTGTACTGTATCTAATAGTTCATTACATGTTCCAGCAATTGCTCCGGGATAGTGTTTGTGCAGTTGAACTGGAACACAACATGACTGTCAAAAATGTGTTTAACAACATTCACTGCATATTCAGTCTCTGCTTCAGTAAGCTCCACAGGTGCTGAGGACTGTAAAGATGTAACGTCATTAGATATTTCATCAAATTGAGAAAGGAAAACAAAAAAGAATCAAGTGAACGAACTTTGAAAAGCTTCCCAAAGTTTGTAAACTCAGGAATTGTGCAAAGCAGCTTTTCATATGCATCTGCAGTTGAAGGAGGGACACTTGGAGGGGCACCCAAACCAATCTGCTTTTTACCAGGGACTTTCTTCTCTACATATGAATGAGTTTTAACCTCCTTGGGCACAGAGTTAATGTCAAAAGACTCTTCTGAAGGCTCCTGTTTTCATACTAAATAGATTTAGATGGTATCCATAACTCATGAAAAGCAAGAAAAATGGCAAGCACTCACGTAGTTTTTCAAACTAGTTTCCAGATTGACAAGTGGGACATCAAATAACCCAAAAAGGAAGTCCCTAGCGGCTTTTTCAGTCTCAACAACTGAACCATCACCTTCAAGTGTGTTCAAATAGAGTGTTGCTCTATCACGAACCTGCAAAAACACACCCAAAAACACACCCACAGAGAGTTATACAAATATAAATCTCAGGTATCATCATCATCAACTTCCATACTTCCAGAATGGCAAAAGGAGGAAAGGAGTTCAGAGTTCATGCATACTTTTTATAATGTGCTAAGATAGGGATGAGGTAATATGGAATGCTCAAGTTTTAAGCAGTATAAAATGCTTCGTTTGATAACTAAAGAAGGTGATTCTTTCTCATTGAAAGCATACTTTCAAGGGTGGGTTGCCCACTCCTCCTTTAGCCTTACCATGCGGCAAACATTTTTAATTGGAAAGTAGAAACTCATTTATAAATCTGTATATGATCAAAGATTTGTAAGCACTCAATTTTACTTTTAAACGCATTAATATAAGCTCTGATTAGATGGAGAAACAAACCTCATCATCACTGTCAAAAAGACATCGCCTTAGTAAAACATATATCCGAGGCTGAGAGTAAAACATGACGTTTCAAATTTAGTTAGTATATCCCACAGTGAAACCAAGTCTTAAAAGAAGGTCATTACTAGGTATAATAATCAATATAAGATGAAAGTAATACCTTCAAAACATCAACTGAAGCAGCAAACCTTGCCAATGTGCTCACAGCACAGGCCCTAACGGTTGGATTCTCAAGATGTACTCTATTATATATGTATCGTATAAATTTACTAGGGTCAGATGTTTTAGGCCCTTCAATTCCCAGGAAGTGCAGAATCTAATGCATAAGGGAAATAAAATAATTAAACATGGTAGAACGGCAGAAGTATGATCTGTATATTGTAAAAGATTATGAACAAAAATAATACCTGAGTGGACAAATAGGTGAACTCACAATCTTCAATGAACTCACAAAGATGAAGCAGCCCACTCTCTTTCGCTTCAGGGATATCTCTAATGAGAATTACAATTGAATCAACAATTGCCTTCTTGAACTCGAACCCACCTTCTTCTCTGAGAATGTTGCTTAGGAAGTTCATCCTGAGATCAATAACAGAATACCAACCTGCAAATTAGACCACTAACTAGAAGAAACATCCAAAGAAAGGTGTAACAACAGGGAGAAAGAAGCTTATGGTATGATATTCCTACTCACAAAGACCGATATTTTAAGGGAAACTTCAAACACAGTGATCTTATTGCTTCAACCACAACAATTTTGAACTCATCAGCAATATCT
>JANTPZ010006560.1:0-11039 GCA_025593235.1 Vachellia pachyceras | reverse complement strand
CAAGGATGGCTCAATAAGCCACCATCCTCCCTGATCCAGATTATGAAAGAGGATATTATGCAGGCACAGCAAACAACCCAGGGAAGAGAAGGTATTGGCTAAGGAATTTGCACTTAAGAATAGACTTTTAGGAACTGTATTAGGATTTAAAATTACTGTCATAGTTTTCTTTAATTGTGTTTGTCTTGTAATTTTTTCTGGGTTTAGATTGTGTGATAGTTTTTGTATCAGTAGGAATGTTTTGAGTGTGCTTTTTTCTGTTTTTTGAATATTAGTGGATGTAAAAGCTTTTTCCTGGGATTAATAAAATGGTCTCACTTTTTGCTCAAAAAAAAAAAACATGTACAGAATACTATGTAAAATTAAACGAAAATGATGTGAACTACTCTAAAATTTTATGTGTTTGGGATTGCATATAAAAATCACTTTTGCAGTTGTGATTAACCTTTTATTTATCTATATATTGAAAAGTCATTTAAAATGAGATAAATTAAAAAGAAAAAAGAAATACTACTTTTTTCCCACTGTATGAGGAGGGTATTACTCTGTACATATACATGCAGTGCCCCCAGATAAAATACCTAAATCGAGACGATGAGGCATGCCATGAAAAATGGATCATTCTTAATGTGGTTTAGGCTTTTTGGTGGGGATGAAAAATAGCGGGGTGTTCTGGAAGATAAACAGTGACCTTCCTCCAAACAAAACAGAATTATGTCATCCAAAAAGAGGAAAAGAAGATCAAGACAGAGAAGGTGGGAACTGTGAACATACTAAAATGTGTGCGCATCGTTTTGGGCCTTCGGCTTCGTGTGGTTTTGGTCTCCGTTGGGTGTGGCCCCGCCAATTGAAAATAGAAGGTGCTTCCAAATCCTAAACCCTGCCGTAGCCTGAGTTTTTAGGCTACGGTGCTTCAACCTTCAAGTTTGGATTTTGGAAAAGACAACGGCATGGCTACCCGCCATGAACCTGAAGAAGAGGCTCTTCTCACCCGCGAATATGAGCTTCGTCTTATTCGCTGTACTTTCTCTCCTTCTCCCTCCGTGTCCCCTCCTCAGTCTTCACCGTCCAATCAAGCTCACAATCTCAACTCTCTCATCAACCATCTGCTCGCTTTAATCGAGAGCGGGAACTATTTACAAGTCTTGAACTCCGAAGCTTCCAGGCTTGTCTTCCAACTTGGTGATGACTCGCCTTTCTTCTTGGAGGACTCACTCGATTACGCCGACCGCCTGTACTCTGAGTTGCTGAAGCGCGCTGAGTCGTTTATTGAAGTTAACTCAGCGAACGATGCCGCTAAGGCTTCTAAGATGATGCTTGTGATGTGCATCGCGGTGGCTGCACTTCTTGGGTTCTCTCAATGTAGCATTACTGGGTTAGTTTGAAATGCAAGTTTTATTTTTCCCCATGCAAGACATCGCTATGATACTTAGAATCATGATACCTGCACTCTCTCTTTGATAAACTTGAATTTCAACTTTTATAGGCCGTTGAATGGGCTACCAAAATGCCCCCTACCACTGGAAGTGGGGAAAGGCGAAGAATATCGTGAGTGGGACAGGTGGGCGCGCATTCAGCTTATGTCTGCTGGGTCTGATTGGCTCGGGAAGTTCTCTAATCTTCAGGTTTTGATGCATTTATGGGAATTTTCTTGAAATTCATTGTTGCCATAGAAATTGTGATTCCATTTCTTTGTTTAGTTTTAATTTAATCAAATATGTCTTTTGTTTTGCAGTACATAGCATTTGCTAAAATGCTGCTTATGAGTATGAAAGATTTATTATCTGGAGGAACTATCTCTCCCATGATTGGGTTTAGAAGCCTTTCTTGGTGGCTTGCAAGGGTTTTACTTCTTCAACAGAGAATTTTGGAGGAGCGATCTTCTTCTTTGTTTGATCTTTTGCAAGTCTATATGAGTGAAGCTTTACGGCAATTTGGCAATTCAGAAGCAGTTACAAGTTATTGGGGTGCTGATTTGCGTGCTGGAGAGAGCTCTGCAATTGTCTCCATGGTTCATTTGGAAGCTGGAATTCTGGAATATGCATATGGACGAGTTGATTCTTGCAGGTGAATTGCATTAGGATTTCCATTATTCCCATTGGGCATCTAATGAATATATATTCAGTCTTTCTTCGGTATTCAAAGGATGTGAATTTTCAGATTACTATTTTGGTGGAAAAATATTTATTTTCATGGTTGTTGTGTGAAGTTTTGATCCTGGAGAGTTTTTCAATATTGAAACTGGAATCACTGCCTTTTTTCTTTTTGTACTTTCCTGTTAAAGCTATTGTACTTTATGGTGTCAGGCAACGTTTTGAGTCTGCTGAGATGGCAGCTGGGCTTCAGCTTTCAGTTACTGGAGTTCTTGGTTTCCGTACTGTGCATCAGGTAACCGTCATAAACAGCATGATCAGTGTGCTTCATTGAACTTTCCTGTTAACATCTTATTTTTGGGCATAGGTGGAACCAAAAGCACAAATGGTCCTTGTTACAAACTCAAGTCAACCCAACAATGTTGATGACTGCTCCTTAATGAACATTGGCATCCAATCACATGATTCCAGCCCTGGTGAAGCTAACTTGCCTTCTCAGCAGAATGATACCCACGAAGTATCCGATGTACTTGTTGTTCCAAAGCTGCTGACCAGTGATAAATCTGGAAGTAGGTTAGAAAGAATGGAAAACGGTGCTAATGGGACTTTCCATCTGACAGAAATGCAACAGGCAGTAGTTCTGGCCTTCTGCCTTTTACTTGAGAAGAGCTCTCGACATGATGAGATGCAGAGTAAATAGCATTAATTTATACATGCACACTTTAAATTATACCTTGTTTTTGCTCCAGCTAAGTTGATTGTGTAATTGCTGGCTTGTATTTCAGGATGGGAAATGGCTCCTTACATTGAGGCAATTGATACCCAGCATTTGTCACCCTTCACTGTGAGTAGACAAAATCTACGCAGGATAATCACTTCTTGCTTGCATCTTTTTTTTTCTCTTTTAATAGGATGGTGGTTTCTGATGTCTGTATGTTTTAATGAGTTGTCATTGATAATACCTGTCAGGTGTTCATTCTTGAATTAATAAATAATCGAACCTTTTCTGTACATAATCCTTTTCTTTACATAATCGAGGCACATCAGTGCTTGAGATGTTCTATCCTGTCACTTCCAATTTTCCATTTTATAGTCTGTATACATAACAAATATATGTATTTAATAATATTTCCTGTTGCTTCTTTAGATACAATGTTTCTGTGACCTCTTGCGGATACGATGGGAGTCATCACGTGGTCGAACAAAGGAGCGTGCTTTACTGATGATGGATAAATTGGTATGAGTTGTAATCTACAAGAACTACTGGATTTTGACTAAACATTGAAATTTCCCTAACCTATATTGATCAAGTTTTTTTTTTGTTCGTTTTCCTGTCTGCTGTTGTATCTTCAAGGTTACTATAATTTCTTCCAAATTAAATCTTGATAAAATATTACTCATTTTATTTTTATTATGGAAAAAAAATTGGTCATAATTCATAGTTAGAAATGTTTTAGACTGAATCGGACATACTTCGCACAGGACATTTTTCCTGAGGCTATCGGCGGAACTCATCCCCCCTCCAGCATATATCCCACCATTTGGCCCTTTTATATGAATGAATAGATTTAATCAGAGGAAATAAGTGTTGTAGCTCATATAACTATGTATCCTCTTCCATATGCCACCTCAGAGCTGTCATTTTTATATTCAATGATCATCATTGATGTTCCTTATACATTTTATCAAATTCTCACTCAGCTGTGTATGTGAGTTGTCCTAATTTCTGTATCTCGAATTATTACTATTTTGACACTTGTCAACAATGTATTATATTGCAGGTCCGGAGTCTTTATGAAGCTTCTCCAGCAATAACAGAAAGAATTCCTTTTTGCTATGGTGTTTATATGCCCTGTATTCCTGCGTTGAGGAAGTATGATGTTTTTCTCAGCTCATAATAAGTAGCATATTGATAATAAACCCCCCCTCCCCCGTGAAGACCAATTTGCCCACTCCTTTGTCGGGCCACTGGTTATAGGATTCTTTATTCTTTTAACTTGTGTGGTGTTTGTATCTTCATTTTTCAGCTTGTTAAATTCAAATCCTTTTTGCTAATACGTTTCATCCTACTCTTAGGGAGTATGGTGAGTTTTTGGTACGCTGTGGGTTGATAGGGGAAGCAGTTAAAGTTTTTGAAGATTTAGAATTATGGGATAATCTTATACTCTGTTATTGGTATGTTGACCCCCGGGAGGAATAAGAATTTATTTTCTATAATATATCTTTTCACTCATCGTGCATCATTCATGGAAAATGAGATCTCATGTCATGTTTGATTTGGTGAACAGCCTCTTGGAAAAGAAAGCAACTGCTGTTGAACTCATAAAAAAACGTCTTTCAGAAAGACCCAATGATCCCAGGTTATGGTATGTATGATTCTTTATTGACAAACTTGTGGATGATTTCTTGTGTGATTGATGTGTGTTTTTAACTAGTGAGCATGGAAGAAAGGCTAACTAAACTATTATGCATTCTGATTCATATTTTAGTATTTTATGTTATTTTATTTCTTTATCTGATAGTCCTGGTAGGCTACATAACCGCTTTCATTTTGAAGAGCTGCATTTTTGCATAATGACTTGCTAGGTGTTCCTTGGGTGATGCTACTGATAATGATGCATGTTATGAAAAAGCTCTTGAAGTTTCTAACGATGGGTCTGCAAGAGCTAAGGTACACGTTTGTTTATTTATGGCGACATCTATGATTGGTTACTATACAAGTATCTATTAGTTTCATATTATGAAATTGTCAAGATTGGTTATTATTCTGAAAGAAAAATGTCTCTCTAATTGACAGCGCTCTCTAGCTCGTAGTGCATACAATAGAGGAGACTATGAAACATCCAAGATTTTATGGTATGTGATGTATTATAAACCTATTACACTTATCATTTCCACAGCATAATATCTTTGGTTTGATGTGTTGACCATAAAGGATTCACTTCAATTAAATTCAGGGAGTCTGCAATGTCCATGAACTCTATGTATCCTGATGGTTGGTTTGCCCTTGGGGCTGCTGCATTGAAGGTAAACTGTGATTTCTGATATGCTTGTTATTCATTTACTTTTGTAGCTGGATTTGAAAATTAATAGACAAGGTAGGATGAGTTTACAATACTCATCACTAAAGTTACTAAGTTAGGTAGAAGTTCTATTGATATGTGATTGCAATTCATTGAGCTAGATGTGTACAATTGCAAAGATAGCTGAATGTGACTAATGGGACAATCTTAAGTGAGGCCTGTTGAGTAAATGAAGCCACTTCTGCATTGTTTGCATCTTTGTATTTATGCAATTGCGGATAGTTGTTTGTGAAATATATGGCATCACTTCATTGGTTTGTTTGGAATTAGAATAGGCAACAATGTACTCTTAGTATCTGATTTCTAATGTATATTCTAACCATGAAAACTATACAGGCTAGGGATATTGAGAAGGCTCTGGATGGGTTTACTCGTGCAGTTCAACTTGATCCTGAAAATGGGGAAGCTTGGAATAACATTGCTTGCTTGTATGTATCTCTGCCTTACATCTCTTATTGAAAAATAAGAAAAGCATTAGTTTGTTTCACTGTTCAACTACTATATGCACACCAATCCATGAATATGAGATGGTAACTTTACTATTATTTTCCTTTTGTAATCTATATAAATTTTTGCTGCTTTATGAGTGGTGCTTCTTAATAAGGTAACCCTTTGATCCACAAATACTGCCTAACACTTCCTATGACATTAGAATATGAGATTGCGGAGCTGTAGTTTTCAGTGTTCAACCATTGGCAAAACCCTTTGGGACTGCCAAATCATCTTTTTCACATTGCAAAGAGATAGGATCTAACTTGTTGCTAGGAGTTTGTGATGGAGCCCTAAATTTTGGAGTCATACGTTATTTTCGCAGTGCTTCAGTTCTCTTCTTCCTTACATGCCGATTAAGGTTGGGGGTTCCTCATTCTTGCTTAGATCTCCAACCATGTGAAATTTTAATTATTCACTTTTCAGGTCCTCCTTTTACCTGGGCGTCACAGTCTAAGATTGTATTTGATGTTTAACTCATTGTATTCATTCATCATCAGTTAATTTTTTTCTTCTACCTGGCATGATATATGCATTTTACCTATCATGCAGGCATATGATCAAGAAAAGGAATAAAGAATCCTTCATTGCCTTTAAAGAAGCCCTGAAGTTCAAGTTTCGTCTTTCCCTTCAATTGCCTCATTAGTACTGCCGTAGTCTTGCATACACATGCATGTGGACATCTACAATTTGTATACATAATTGTCATAACTTTTTGCAGTTACATAATGAAATAATGTTTATTGACCCTTGGTGACAGACGAAATAGCTGGCAACTCTGGGAGAACTACAGCCATGTAGCTGTTGATGTTGGTAATATCAGTCAGGTCTCCACTTGCTTTCCTTTTTCTCATTTTTGTTTATCAACGCAAGTCTCAGTGGATATTTACGATCCTACTACGTGACTTAAGATGCGAATGTAAAGGTCATGCAAACACCCTATATTTCAATATTTTCTCATTCTATTGTTTATTTGCTAATAATTAGTTAGTTAATTTGATTGGCAATTATATGTTTACTTAAATTTTTTATGTACAAAATGACTCAATGGTTCTTCACACTTGACCTAGAGACAATACTTCTAGATGGGTATCAGCTTTTGCCTTGTGTGAATTTCTTTGCTCCTTGGCTTCGAGTGCTAAGTTCACTGGGTTCATGCTCATGCCCTATAAACCTATGAAGCTTGAGTGCCAGACAATTGCCACTTTGAAACTTTGAGTGACATATAGTAAGCATATGTTGGCGATGACATTACCTTCCTTCTGTATATAACTCTAGCCCTTTAAATTTGCTCATATTGGTAGAGTGAACTTTCTGAAGCTCTAATGTTTTTACGGACTTCATTAAGAGTTAGTCATAGAAACACTTCTGAGTCAAGAGAGCAGAATTTAGGGAGAATAGTAGGGTACCGATGTGTGATTGAAGGGCTTGATGACTGTGCTTGTACATAGACTCAATGACCTCATAAAACGCATACCATTTACTTTGTTAACCAAAAGCGTTGCTTTCTTTGATTCTTTATCACTCATCAAGTTTGATATTCTTTAGGCTTTGGAAGGTGCACAGATGGTTTTGGACATTAGCAATAACAAAAGAGTGGATACAGAATTATTGGAGAGAATCATGAGAGAGGTGGAAACAAGGGTTTCGATAAGTCATTCTGTGTCTCCTGTGACACCTGATAATCAGCATAACGGACATCGAGATGATTCTGAATCAAAAATTTATGAGCAAGGATCTGATGTATCTACTGAAGGAGGATCACGTGAAACTGAGCAGTTAGTGTTGTTACTTGGAAAAGTTTTACAGCAGGTACGAAATCCCCTTATCATCACCATTATTTTTGTGCTTCTTCGTCGATGAAGAGAAGCACCATTCTTTCCAACAATCCTCCCTTCACCGGCAAAATAGTGGCATGCATTTCGGGTTGCTTCTCTAGTTATAGGTAGCAAGCTGCAAATAGCATTCAGTACATCCTGATTCTGGTTGCTTAAAAATGTTTTGCTTCTGTTGATTTCCTTTATTTTGTGGAAGATAATGATGAGAGCGCATGCTGCATAAAAGCTATGCTAAAAAAAGTATCATAGAAGTCTGCAGATCCTTATTTGAAAATTTATTATTCTAATGTAGATAGTTAGAAGTGGGAGTGGATCAGCAGCTGATATATGGAGCTTATATGCTCGTTGGCACAGAATGAAAGGAGATCTTTTAATGTGTTCTGAAGCGCTCTTAAGGCAAGTCAGATCACTCCAGGTACCTCTCATAATGCTCAAACTCAATATTTGATCAATGTTTCTTTCCTTTAACTCAGTATTTTCCTGTAGGGAAAAAGCTTAGAAGACTATAATTTAGGAATTTCAGTTTATGCATAACCTGGAAAGAGAGTCGTACACACACACCTATATGCCATGAGTGACTATAATTCATGCACCTATCATGCTATTATAGATGGGAGAAATTAAGTGTCCTATATGATATTTTTATCTGAAATTTCTTCATAATGAGAGGTTTTCATAAATGGTAAGCCTATTTGTCTTTATGGTTATGATTCGACTTTTCTATGATTGTATGTTGTATCAGGGATCTGACACATGGAAGGACAAAAATCGTTTTGTGAAGTTAGCTAATGCATCTTTGGAACTGTGCAAGTTGTACATGGAAATCTCCTCATCCACAAACGGCCGTAAAGAATTGTTTACAGCTGAGATGCACCTAAAGAACATCATTAAACAGGCTAGTCACTTGTGGGGTTTTTTGAGGGAGAAAGTTCTTGAAACAACGAGTTTATGTTTTATTTTCTTCATTTCACATTCTGGTTTAATGCTTTTTTTCAAGGCCAAATTCTTAGGTACTGACTATTGTCATTGCATTTTGTCGATCCCTCTGCCCAGGCACATAGCTTCTCTGATACGGAAGAGTTTAGGGATCTTGAGGCTTGCTATGACGAAGTGAAAATCAAACTCCAATCATTCAGTGCTTAATTATTACTTGCGATCCCTAAGGGGTAGAGCTTCTATGTAGAGCTTCTATGATACACGAGCTCAAGTGTCTGCAGGCTGGCCATGAAGTGAAGATCAAACCCTGATCATAGAATACCCATTTAAAATCTTACCAGAGAAGACATTCTTCGGCCTGATGTCCAGGTTCTAATGTCAAAGTTTCTGTTGACGCCGAAGTTCGTTAAACTGAATCTGCAGGGGAATTTCGATGGATGGGCGCAAAGGTCCTTCAACGGAGGTTAAAGGCTTAGATTCAGATGGAAGAGGAGGCGGCCGGGATGTGACTGAAATTTGAAAAAGAAAATACACTTTATCATAATTATGTAAATCTTACACTAAATTTTATTCGTTTGACGGCGTGTGAATCACGAATATGCGCACATGCACACGTTTGAAAGGACAATGGGCTTGTTAGGTGGAGTGTTAAAAAAAAAAGGCTAAACTTAAGTTTAACATTATTTTTTTTGTAAAACGAGATAATCTCTTTTATATATTTATTCGGTTAATTTAAAAGTACGTCTCTATCGTGTTTTTAAATAGGCATAATAATGCATGTGTCGGCAAAAGTTTGGAAAGGTCTTTATCAAAAATCCTTTTTGTATAATAAATATGCTTTTAATATATAAATATAAATGTATTCTGTTAAAAAAACATTTGGTTTTCCAAACGAGCAGTGCCTAGCTATTTTTAAACAAATATATTTTTGTGCTTATTGGGAGGCTAAATTTTCAGCAACTTCATAATTGATTGCTTTCTTTTTTCTGATCTTGGGAAGTCTAGCTATTTTTTAAACAAATATTATATTTTATGCTAAAGACAATTTTTTTAAGAAAAATAATTTTTAAGGATAAGCTTCAAAATATACATTAAATATTAACAGAATTAAACTTTTTAAGTTTTTCTAGTTGTGAGCAAACAGTGATGCTTTACTAATTTTTTGTAAAGTTAAAAACATCTGGTAAATTAAGTAAAAACTGAAAGCATATCCATATTTTTAGAGAAGTTCAAGAACCCCTCTCTAGAATCACCTGTACTCTTGATCTCACCGAGCACCCGGTATCACGATCGACAACATACTGCAACATCTAACGTCTAACAAAAATGATAAAAACGAAACAATACGTTCGCACCCGTTTTCACTTCTCACGCAAATAAATGTGGACAAAAATACAAAAAAGAAAGAGGCAGGTTTGAGATACTGATACAGCATCATAATAAGCCCACAACATCTGATAAATTGTCCCGTAAAAATTCTATATATAAATATGTCAACTTGTCCCATAAATAGGACTACAGCCTACTTTTAAAGGATCAATCCAGCTATAGCCCACCCTAAAGACCTGTATTTAAGAGTAACTTAAATATTACCTAAGCAGGTCAACGGCAAATCGGCAATTAACATAGCGATCCTAAGGATCTACCCTAATGCATAACCAAACATCAATGTAAGGCCAGTCCAACATATCAACAATTTGCAGCATGGTGCAGGTCAGATGAAGCAAAGTCTGATGTTTGGAAAAGGTTTTTCAAGACCAGATAGTCAACGCTGTACAATATCTAACCCTATCAATCTAAAAAGTAGCAAAGAAAACGTATGGGTGGTGGTTAAAATCCTATATCCTAAACTAGATAGTGCAAAGTGGAGTTACTTGGTCGCCAGCATTCCATATACATAATTTGACAACTCGGCCATCTGATTCTCCACCTTGTCTTTCCATTTAAAGAAGTCCGTGAGCATCTCCTGTGAGTAAAGAATACACCAAATCAGCATTGAACTAGAAGAATAGGAGCACCTTGTACATGATATGCGCAATCAAACATCACCTGGAACAACATCACCGAGTTGTCAAGGTCTGACTTTGAATTAACAGTCATAGAAGAATCCGGAGTCACGTTAGGTTGATCTTCCTCTTGTTTGTTGGGCAACATTTCCAGCGAATCACTGCTATTATCAGAAGCAAAAAAAAAAAAAAAAAGGAATATCAGAGTGAAAAGTAGCCCCTTTCCCCGTTATGCTAGTCTTTCTTTTGGTCACTAAGATGGAAGCAGCAGAAGGGAGGGTGGGGGAGAATTTGACTTTGAATGCATTACCTCTTCATGTTAGTCATATTGTCATTGAGCAACTGATTAGGTAGAGCTGAGTTAAGATCTTGGAAGGCAACTTCTTGCTCAAGATCAACCAGCTCTGTACTCCCAAACCATGGTATAAGCTCATCATCTCCCTGAATATTCTCTAGATTGGTGCTTTCAAGCCAATCTTCCCATCTTTCTGAAGATGGATTGGTCGTGCCTTCCCTTGATGATTTCAGATCGCTCAATTTATTTGTTATTTCCAAAAGCTGTTGCTCAACTTTACTTTTCCAACTTACCAAATC
>JANTPZ010006557.1:0-11833 GCA_025593235.1 Vachellia pachyceras | reverse complement strand
GAGGAAGGACCTTGAGATGTTACAGCGGTGGAATAAGTTCCCTCTTCCTTCCGATGGCTATTTCTTCATTTACGGACAGAATGTGATGGAAGAAGACCGGTCTTTTGAATGGCATCAACTTGCTCACTTCGACACCATTGAAGTCTTCAGAGGAAGAGTCATTTATCGTGCACCTTAATCTCTGCTTTTTTTTCCTTTTATTTTTCCCTCAAATACAAAACACACACACACAGAGATGAAGTTTTCGCAAAGCTCATCAGTTTTCTGTCAAGCTTGTCAGATTTTGATCTCTGATATATGAGAAACCGACAGGCTGCTGATATATGTGTAATCTGGGAATGACACATCCCCCTCCTTATTTTGCATGTGTATATCCAGTAAACTGCAAACCATTCTTTTATAATCGCTCAACCAACCTGGATATATCTTTCATCTTTACAATGAGGTGGATGAACATTGACTGAATAGTAACCAAAAAAGGAAAAAAATTTGTTTGAGAAATCTTTTTCCAAGCGGTACACGCAAGTCAAGATAATAACATCTTGAAATCCGTAAAATTATTTCGAAATTCATAATAAAATATCCATAAATCCGTAAATTCTTCTCGAAATCTGTAAATTTCTTTCTCCCAACAGATTCCCAGAAAACCACAGGTGACAATTTAATTGCTATGATGAGGAATTCTGAATCCCTAAACAAAAAGCACTAGACGGCAGGAATGTTTTGAAGCACCGTCAAGCAAAAGTCCAATTTAATTGCTGCATTTAACACTACATCAGTACATTTAACTTTGGCATATATCACCACGGAATCCTATATTTCTAATTAAAAGTTGAGAACATTTTGAAATGTAACCAGAAGAATATTATTAGATGAAAAAAAATGTAATAAATTGGACCATAGTATATACATTTTATGGTAAGAATTGATTAAAAATAGTAAATTTTCTAGAACTACAAGTTTTCAAATTATTGTTTAATAAAAAAGGATATGACAACAGAAGGAAGTTGTTATCTCATGTCAATAATAACGGATCATCTGTTGGCAAAATAAATAAATAAATAAATAATGGACCCTCAACATTTTATTGTTTTGAAATATTTCTTAGGTTATTTTTCGCAAAAAAGAATTATTATTCTTTTGAATTTATAATTAATATATTATGCACTGTCATTTTATCTCCTTTTAAAATTAGAAGAATTAGAATTCAATAAATACAATAAAATCTGTAAAACTCAAATAAAAGATAAGTAAACTTACAGAGATACCATCGAGGAGTTTGGAAAAGCTCATTCACTTCCTATAAGCACGTTCAATAGTATTTTTCCGTAAAACGAGATAATTTCCTCCACGTATTTACCGCGTTCTCAGACGGACACATTATCGAGGAGTAGTTAGAACTCCCATCACACTGTCTTTCGAGGAACATGAGGTATCCTTCTTATAAACCTGAACAAACGATCTGAAGCAACATGTCTTCCATTTTCACACTGATGGTAACCTCTAATGTTCACCTCTTCCAACAAAATATCATTTAAAATGCAGTGATCAAAATAGAAATGACCTCTATAACTGAACTTTTTGAGACTATCTCCATGAATTACAAACTCATCGGCCACAATTCGATCATCCGGATTATTATAGATTGGCTTCTCTATGATCAATTTCTGAAGCTTGGTAGATATTGTATGCTTATCGTTGTCACACCTTTCCAAAAACGAATCTTTTATCTGTAAGTTCTAAAGAGCATGACACCCAGAAAACAGACTGTTAATTAATCTCTCTTCATAGTGCTCAACATCACATCGTGCTGCTGCAGAAGTGAATGATGTAAGACGGAAGGGATATATCCAATTGGCCAATGAGTTTAAACTTGGTGGTTTTGGATGATCGATCCTCGAAATGATTATGCTCTTTGAACGGAACTGGTGAAATCCTTTGTTGTTTCAGTTGTTTGGGTGAAATCTAGGATGGGAACTGTTGTCCACAAATGCTGCCATCTCTTGGATAATACGCTGGCTCGAATAGATTCTTTTAATGGAAGGAAGCAAAGGATCTGTAAAAGAACATCGTCATGTAATTCACTTAAGCTTCTGCTCCTGACACTACCATCCATGTCCTTCTGCTTTCCTTTTGGTTTCACAAGTAATGCCCATGATCTCTCAGATGAAGGGCGTTTCTTAGTAATATATGTAGAGCTTCGTTGGAAAAAGATTCAACTGGGTAGCCGATTGAAACAGAATCATTAGAAAATCATAAGAAGAGCTTCGTTTAGAGCCATAAGAAAGAAGGGATTCAACTAATTTGAAGGTGGCTAGCTAGGTTTCGTACGTACATACCTCTCTTCATATGTTAAAATCTTAGCCACCATATCTCATCTCCTCTGACTGAATCTAATCCACATGGCGTTATTAATTTTCTTCTCCTAAATAATTTCTCAAAATTATAAAACAAAACCAAAAAAAAATCATCCAGAAAAATAGAATTTACAAATATATATATATATGTGTGTGTATGTATGTATGTGATTCTATTTATGAGGATTACTTCACCTTCGTCCATTTCTTGAATGTAATATCTACAAAAACAGAAACATGCCAACTGATTCCTTTTCTTTACGAAATATTCTTCAAATTCTGGAGAGTTTTGTTTTGGCAAATCTTTCGAGACCATGCAAATATTTTTCTTTCTTACTTTTTTGCCCTAGCGCATATTTTTTTTTGTTTATCCGTTTTAGTTTCAAATTTAAAAACAAAGAAAAACCATGAAAATGTTTGATTGTACTGCTCTTTTGAGAGGCAATTTTGCATTTATATTGATACTGTTAAATACTAAATATTAACAGAAATTCAAAGGATAAATCTTGATGTATTATGTTACGAGGGATCGGTTCATTCCGTTAGATTTAACTATTTTCAAGGATTTGTTTATCATAATATTAGGAAAGTTAGTTCTTCAACTTCTGCCGATTGTTGTGCGTGATAGCAGAGTAAAATCTGGATCGTAACTCTAATTATCACGTGTAAGTGATTATGTTAATTAATTGGATTATATAACAATGACAAACCAAAATTTGAATTATATTAGAAGATGTTCGATATTTAGTGTTCATTGATATAACAAAAATGTTTCCAGTGAAACAAAAACATATGCTTAACCAGAAAAAAATTAGATTAGAGATACTCTCTAGAACCTACAAGGTAGCTTTTGGGTAACAATGAGACCGTTTGGGAATGCGTTAGAGAAGTATTTTTACGTAAGTTGAGGTAAATATGTAGAGGAGATTATCTCATTTTATGGAAAATTAGTGTAAACGTGCATTTGACTTTTGGACACATTGTTCAAAATAAGCCCAAAGTGGCATGGATTGAACCATTTGACAAAAAGAAGAATCATGCACACATACATGTTCATATATATATATATATATATATATTATATCCTATTAAATTTTACTCTTAATTTATTGTTGTATATACCTTATATTGTAAATTACCTTAAAAAAAAGTAATGAAAATGTAATTCAAACGAGCACTAGTTCTGGTAGCCAAAGATGATGCACTGGTTTGGGAACGCGGTATAGAAGTATTTTTACGCAAGTTAAAGTAAATATATGAAGGAGATACTACTTGCAAAAAACGGAGCTTTAGCCAGCTCAACGACAGTGGGCCTGTGGCTTCCTCAAAATCCTTTCATACGTTTACCGAAACAAAATTCCTCTTACATATTTATTTCAGAATCTGTGATCGTTCTCCTAACTCCCAACATACTTCCCATACAAGCCCACTGATGGCGGACCCAGCGACTCTCAAAAATCTGTGGGCTTCTAACGCCGTTACAACGTTATTGCATAAACTATTTTAGGTCTTGCATGGTGTGATCACTCCGTCATAACGATCACCTACCCCATCGATTCCAAATGGATGACAGCCATAAAAAAATTGAAAGAAAAGAAAAATGATTATTTAATGGGTGGATTCCTCAGGTGGACGTCTCGTTTGGTCCCAAACGGTGCCGTGTCAATATCGTCTAACGCCATCCATCATACACGTGTGATAATATTATTGGTTAAGCACCGCGTTGCCGAGCCAAGTCGGTTACCTTCTTTCGTTATAAAGGAAACCCCAGCCTCCTCATTTCTCCACATTTGTTGCATTTCGTGTACAAGAGATAAGAACCCTAGCAAATCGAAATTCCCCAAGGTATGCTTTTCTCTTCCGATCCTTTTTATCATGTCATGCTCCTTTCGGTTTGTGTTCTTTTCTTTGGTTCTTGTTGAGGCCTGTGGTGTGAAGATATGCATCTGCATGCGGAGTTGATAGGATTGTAGAGCTTTTAATTGGGGTCGAATTATTTTGAACGGTAACGTTAGTATTCATAGTTCTTCTTACAACCTTTTCTTTTAGATGTGTGTTTGTATGTTCCTGAAAATCTGTAGGAATAGTTTGTTTGTTTCTTATTCGTAGTTGAGTTTGCTTACGGAATTGGCAGATCAAACGGAAAATGATGAATTTCTGTCGAGTATGTTCTTTTTCTCAACCATCTTCCGATCTGTTCATAACATCTTCAAACTTTCGAAATAAGGCTTTACCATTTGCGCTTTATTAATATCTCGCATACATTCGTGTGATCTGATTCTACCTTGGACGCTCTAAGGAAAATCCTTTTCTGAAGATCTTCGGATCTACGTGTGAAAGCTTTCGATTTTGATCTGTTATGTCTTTCGTTGGTTGGTAAATCGTTTCAATCTGGGTTCTGTAACATTGATTTGTCCGTTGTGAATTGTATATTGTTTTGGTTATTTTATGAGATCTGTGCATGTAGTCTGATCTTATCTATTTGGTTTTCTATAGATGCAAATCTTCGTCAAGACCCTTACCGGCAAGACCATCACTCTCGAAGTCGAGAGCTCAGATACCATAGACAATGTTAAGGCAAAGATTCAGGATAAAGAAGGGATCCCTCCGGACCAGCAGCGACTGATTTTTGCGGGTAAGCAGCTTGAGGACGGACGTACCCTTGCTGACTATAACATTCAAAAGGAATCGACTCTCCACCTCGTGCTCCGATTACGCGGTGGTATGCAGATCTTTGTCAAGACTCTCACCGGTAAGACCATCACCCTTGAGGTGGAGAGCTCCGACACTATCGATAATGTGAAGGCCAAGATCCAAGATAAGGAAGGCATCCCTCCAGACCAGCAAAGGCTAATTTTTGCCGGAAAACAGCTTGAGGATGGCCGAACCTTGGCTGACTATAACATCCAAAAAGAGTCCACCCTTCACCTTGTGCTTCGTCTCCGTGGAGGAATGCAAATTTTTGTCAAGACTCTGACCGGGAAGACAATTACCCTAGAGGTGGAAAGTTCTGACACTATTGATAACGTCAAGGCAAAGATCCAGGACAAAGAGGGAATCCCACCAGACCAACAAAGGCTAATCTTCGCCGGAAAACAGCTTGAGGATGGCCGAACCTTGGCTGACTATAACATCCAAAAAGAGTCTACCCTTCACCTTGTGCTTCGTCTCCGTGGAGGAATGCAAATTTTTGTCAAGACTCTGACCGGGAAGACAATTACCCTAGAGGTGGAAAGTTCTGACACTATTGATAACGTCAAGGCAAAGATCCAGGACAAAGAGGGGATCCCACCAGACCAACAAAGGCTAATCTTCGCTGGTAAGCAGCTTGAGGATGGCCGAACCTTGGCTGACTATAATATCCAGAAAGAGTCTACCCTTCACCTTGTGCTTCGTCTTCGTGGAGGAATGCAAATTTTTGTCAAGACCCTTACTGGCAAGACTATTACGTTGGAGGTGGAAAGCTCTGACACAATTGATAATGTGAAGGCTAAGATCCAAGATAAGGAAGGCATCCCCCCTGACCAGCAAAGATTGATTTTTGCTGGGAAGCAGCTGGAAGATGGACGCACATTGGCTGATTATAACATTCAGAAGGAGTCTACCCTTCACCTGGTGCTTCGTCTTAGGGGAGGTATGCAGATATTTGTGAAAACCTTGACAGGCAAAACAATTACTCTGGAGGTGGAGAGTTCGGATACCATTGACAATGTGAAGGCAAAAATCCAGGACAAGGAAGGAATCCCACCGGACCAGCAAAGGTTGATCTTCGCAGGGAAGCAGTTGGAGGATGGGAGGACCCTTGCTGACTACAACATCCAGAAGGAGTCCACCCTTCACCTTGTCCTCCGCCTTCGTGGAGGATTCTAAATGTCTGGGTCTACTTTGTGATCACTTTCAGTAGTTTTTGGGTTATTTCGTCTGAACTTGTTTGTTCTTTGTGATCAGTTTCAGTGTTTGATGTCTGAACTTGTTTGTATGGGTGCATGCGGCCCTCTAGATGATCTGGCTGTGTTTTCGTTTGAACTTTATGAATGTTTTCGTTAGTTCCTTCCATCTGCTATAATATCCACCGTTCCTATTATGATCATCGCGTGTCTCTATATAAGCCAAGTGACTTGTCTCCTGTGGCTTGGTTTCCTGATATTTGGATGACTACTTTTATGTTCCGTTTGGCACGCTGAATTGATTTTAATGGAATTGGAAGTGGAATTTAAGGTGTAAATGCAAGTGGAACTGGAGGTGGAATTGAGGTTAAAAGTATGTTTGGTATGTTGGAAGAAGTGAGGTATTATTTTAATTTAATATTTATATTTACAGTGGAAAACAATCCCTCCCCTTGACAGAGAAGCTGGAGAAGCCAGAGGTCATGTTGTCAACAAAAAAACCACGCAAGCCGTCGACAAAATGATACCTCGAAGCTTGAACCACCGTGTGGATTCCCAAATCCTAACCTCTTGCTTCATAACAAAAATTGAGGGTAAGGTAGAGGATCGGAATCAACAGGGGAATGCTAAGGTTGGTTTCAAGAAAAATTTTGGGAGCAGCTTCGCTGGAGGTGCCTGTGCCGACGCTCCAGGTTCTACCACGATTCTACAATGAGAGAGTTGTTGATCACTACGACAACCCACAGAATGTCAGATCCTTTGACAAGAATGACCCCATCGTCGGTACGGGCCTGGTTGGGGCACCTGCATGTGGTGATGTTATAAAACTCCAGAGTAAGGTTAATGAAAAGACGGGAAAGATTGTTGATGCTTGCTTCAAGACCTTCGGCTGTGGATCCTTCGACAAGAATGACCCCACCGTCAGTATGGGCCTGGTTGGGGCACCTGCGTGTGGTGATGTTATGAAACTCCAGATTAAGGTTGATGAAAAGATGGAAAAGATTGTTGATGCTTGCTTCAAGACCTTCGGTTGTGGTCCTCTGAATCTTCGTCATCCTTTTTTGGTTTGAATCTTTGTTTGTTTGAATCTTTGCTTCGTCTGTGGGTATGTGGTCCTCTGGATTCTCTTGTCTTCCTTTTTTGGTTTGAATCTTTACTTTGGACGGTTTGTTGGGAAATTCGTCTGAGTCTTTGACAAAAGTCGTCGCCGTCGCTGAGTGGAGAGATGCTGAGGGTATAATAGTCCTATACTTTCACTTCTATGGAAGTGAGCTCAGTTTCACAGGGTATAACATGGAACCCAAATCACTTCCATGGAACTCATTTTCAGTTCCATGGAAGTCACTTCTCACAAACCAAACAACACAAATCTTCACTTCCTACCTCAATTTCAATTCCATCACCTCATTTTCAATATAGTAAACGCAACATTATTTGTATAGGCTTTTTAACACGGTTTGAAGTACATTTGAAACACATTCTTTTGCATAAAATACAAAAGATACATGCGAGAGATTATAAAAATAGAGAGGAGCAGAAGTGAGGGAAACTGAAATGGTAGTATAACACAAGTGAGAGAGATTGAAATACGTTAGCTTGTTTTCATTATTTATAGCATAATCAAGACATTTGATAGTTACCCCTCTAACTGGCAAGGAATAGTTAACTAATGACTTGGAACTTATGAACTAAACTATCATATGGTTCATTATTATTACACCTTTCTTCACAAAGTCCTATATATGTTCCATAAGTGTGTAACAAGTGATGTTTTTGCCTTTTTTTTTTTTTGTGATGATGTTTTTGCCTTTATGCCTGAGAAATGTGGAATTTCCAACCCTTTACACAAAGAAACTGGATTTTAGTGCGCAATAAACTTTTAAAATTACTTGAGACTACTTAATTAAAAGCTACTACCTATCATCCTTAATATATAAACCAGTTGACTTTTTATGTAATTGAAAAAATTAAATAAATCACTTAACTATAACATAACATATATTATGAAATTCTTAAGTGTATCGTTAGAATATATATAAATTTATGAGTTAGGCAAATTAATTTAAAAAAAATGATAAATATATTAGTTAAATAGCTTTCTTAATATTCTAAAAAAAAGTTAACTATTGTACTAAGGACATAATTGATCGTGGGTCTACTAGAAAATTATTTGGGGTAGAACAATAGGCTTCAAGCCATTTTTGCGAGTTTTTGACTTCTTTCACCGAAAAAGGTGTCAATTTTTCCTCTCACAGACATAAAGCAGTTATTCCATGATGTGAAAATTCAATGGCAGAAGGATCAGATTCTCACATGCTACATTATCTGAAGTAACATCGTTCTCAGCCTTGTGGGATGTCATTTTATGCTCCAACACAATCAAAACAGACAAGTATGCATCAAACAACCTGGAATTCTGAAGTAACAATGGCCTTTATACTTTAGCTGCAATAAAAACAAGAAGCAGAGAGCTTGCTATTTAAAAAAAAAAACCATTTCTGACAAAAAAACCTCCAGTTTTCACCTTTGATATTGGTACAAGTTCAACCTTCTGAATGATAATGAATCTAGACCAGTAAGTTCCCACCCTACCTTCCTTCATTCAATTCACACTATACTGTTGAGCTTTGTGCATGAATCTTAATATTCCCCCGACTCCAACTTTGAATACTTGTGAATTTAGCATTCTCAGTTGGAATAAAACTCCTATCAAATGGGTTGGTCATATAGATTACCTGATGCTATTATGTTCTATCAATAACAAGATCCATATCTCACCACCAAATAAAATATGCAGATGTAATTGTTTAAGATTTGGATTTCATCAAGAACTTGAAGGAATATCCTCACTGCATGTGTGTTTCATTCTGGTTCTGAAAAGTAGTAGTTTTGGGAGTTTGTCTTTACCGAAACAGAGCATGTCATGAACCAGGGACTCATTTTTAAAGAACAAAATGTAATAGGCAATGAAAATTTCGCGCATCATTTTAAAAGCCAAACACATCACATTCATATATTCCTTTCACTGCCATTTAATCTACGGAGAGGCTAGAGTTCTATTTAACCAAGAGGAAAAAAAATAAAATAAAATCTACGACATATCATATCGAAATCGTACCTTGGTGAATTGTGTTGGCAATTGTCTCACTGTTAATCACTGTTTGATCAGGGCCACCTGTTTTAACGAGGAGGATGACTATTAATACCAAGCCTGTGACAGGTTCATCTTACTTCCCCTTTCGCCTTTTCATCTCTTTGTTATCCCAATGGCTGCTTCCGAAAATTCTTCAACCGATGAAGTCTTGGAGAACCTCCAAGGTATTTTTTTTTTCAAAGGCCCTCACGCTTTCTATGAACATGTTTATAATCTAAAAGCGTGCTTCTTGTTTTTTATTTTTTGCCACTGAACTTATTCTTCAATCTTCTTTCTGTCACATATTTTCATAACTTTCTCATGTCTCAGCCTATTGATATTTTACAGCGAACATTTCCTTCTCACATCGTGCTAATTTAGGGTTGATGCATGTTTTTTTTAGAGGAGAACAGCAAAGCGCTTGTTTGGGAAGTCATTCTTCCCAACGGTGCACGTAAGCCGAGACAAAACCATCTTGAAATCTGTAAAAATCATCTTAAAATCCATAAAAACCATCTTGAAATCCGTAAAACCATCTCGAAATTCCCAAAATGCCTCGAAATCTGTAAAATCCATTTTCCCAACGGAGTTCCCAAACAAGCACAAAGAATCAAAGCTAGAATTTTCCAGCGATGAGGAAGCATTGATTCTCAGAATGTATAATCTAGTTGGTGAGAGGTTTGTTACTTCCATTCCTTTTCTTTTCCCAAATACTTTAACAGAAGATCCAGATTCAACTTGTTTATCCTGAAAACTAAAATTAGTAGTTCTTGTTCCACCAGATGGGCTTTAATAGCTGGAAGGATCCCTGGAAGAACAGCTGAAGAGATAAAAAATTACTGGACTGCTACACACTCAACAAGCGAATGAGATGATGAAGTTGATTAATGTTAGCTTCAATTGATAGAGTATAATTCCTTAATTAGTCATCTGCAAGTTATCCTCCTGAGACTTCATCTTTATCAATCGAAGTGTTTGTCTTTGTGTCACTGTATCTGTTTGAATGTAGTATCATAACGTGTTACTCTTGTCATGAACTGGTTCACAACCATTGCGTTTAAATACTTTCGATTAATTCAATGTGCTCTCTAGTTTGCATGAGATGAGCTTAATAATGTGAGTGGGTGGTCTGGTACTCTGGTTTATGATCTGTTAAAATATTCTTTGTCGACGTTTCGGTGATCCTTTGGAGCCAAAAGGGATTACTTGCAACCAGAGAATGCCAAATCAAGTCACTGACTTTACCACAAAAAGCAGAGCATAACGTATACAACCCTTCCTCTTACCCAAGAGACAGTTACTGTGACAAGGAACTCTTTGGGCTTGTTTGTATCATTTAGTATTCACATACACACTCAAAGATGGATACTTCAACTAATGACAAGCTGATGGTTAAAGGAGTCACGTTGAATGGTAAGAAAGCATTCAACAGTAATGATAAAACTATATAGCAGGAAATTATGGTTAATTTGAGTGGTAAGGAACTTATCGCCCTTCAGGTTTTGAGTTTGAGCCCTGTCAACAAAAAAAAAGGCCATGTTACGAATTTGTAGCACCAACAAGAAATTACTCCTATATGGGAAGGTCACTTGTTCTGTTACAGCTTCAAGTAGAGATATTAGTATCAAGTAGACAACTATCTAAACAACAAAAAAATAACGAATGTTTGCATTAGTGCAAGCAGGTTTAGTTTACCCTAAGCTAGTGTTTTTGGCATTTTCGTAGAATTTGTTTTAGTTTCCGTGCCTCATACCTTCACAGTGTTTCACATCTTTCGTCAAAAAAAAGGCCCTGCAGAAATAAGAAGCTCTGAACTCTGAAGCATGTATGCTTCAAAGAGAGAAACTGAACATTTAAACTTCTGGATTAGGCTTCACTTAATACTCCAAATAACACTAACACTTCAATTATCACATTCACACTCATGCATAACAATATGCAACAAAATTTGAATGTAAATGTCCCATCCTCAATTTGAATTTTTCTCTCCCTCTTTGTCAAAAATTCCAAGTCTTTGCTCAATTCAATGTAATGAGATCTCTAGTTTTGCACTTTCATTTTTCAGTAATCTCCTGGATTTTATTACATGTTTCGTTGGCATATTTGATTTTTGGTTTCTAATCTCTAATTTTAGTTCTTATATAGTAAAGATCTGGATACTTGAACTGTCATTCTTCTACGCTCAATGTTTTAAAACACAGTCCACGTACTTTACAGAAATATCTATTTCTAATTAGATATTGCATTTTCCTTAGTTATAGATACCATAAAAAGATTATCTGTTCCTCACTTTCTTTAAATTCTAATCAACTAAGGTTTTTTCCTCCTTCTGATACGCCAAGTTCCATCTTCATATCATGGTATTTACCCTGCTTTTGATTGCATTGTCTATTATTTCAAAACGGTTTCAAAATGGGCCTTTTGGGGTTTAAATTATATACTTATTTAGGAATTAC
>JANTPZ010006551.1:0-13567 GCA_025593235.1 Vachellia pachyceras | reverse complement strand
CACCTCAGGATGACAGCACACAGTCACTGCCACAAACCCTAATATACATTAGTTGTGGATGGGAAAGCTTCAAAGAGGTACTTAAATTGATGAGTTTTAATGGGTAAGCTTGCTTGACCTTTCTCTTAGTTGAGTTATCTAATGCTAATGCAACAAACTGTCTACAGGACTGCAAGGCGTTGTTGTCTAGTAAGGCATGGCACTTGGAGAAAGCCCATGGTTTTAATTTTTTTCCTGGCACCCAAAGGTACTTATTGTAAACCTTCTTTGTAGCACTCCTCAATTTCCTTTGTTTACTTGAACAATCTGGATGCAATTCCACTGACAGTTTCCTTGACCATACCCCAAAAAAAAAAAAGAAATCTTCATATAGCTGAAAGAATATAAATATCTATTTCCTTTATTTACTTAAACAATTTGGATGCAATTCCACTGACAGTTTCCTTGTCCATACCCAAAAAAAATCTCCATATAGCTGAAAGAATATAGATAAAGTTGTCAGCATTGTAATGTGTCAGCTTTATCAGCCCTGAAGCAGGGTGTTTCCAGATATGCATCTATGAAACATTAGTGCAAACTAACATATAAATAGTAGGAAAATTACTGAATAGTGTGGAAATTTTAAATTTGAGTAATTATTGAGGTAGACAAATGTATATATTTTATCAAAACGAAAGACACGTTTTAGAACTATACCCTATTGTAGATCTTGCTTGGTTTGGGCATAGGTTCAGAGGCTTTTCAGCCCACCTTAATTTTGATCTGTTATTAAAGGTCAACTAGTGGTCGAAGCCCATGCATAAAGCCCAGACTTGAGCCTTATTTCTTTTAAATAAAATAAGATTTTGCCCAAATATGTGTAATAGAAAAGGCAAATTTAACATGTACAAACCTTTTGCCTCCTGAGAGATGTCTATAGGCTTTAGTTAGTATATTAAGCATTTGACCAGCTGGAATTTTAAGAAGTGCGACTGCTACTCAATTGTTTTATTTAAGTTCCTAGAGTTAGTTCATTTCCTTTTCCCATGGAAAAATGCATACTTTGCAGTGATACAATCATCAACTTAGACGCTATTATCTTTATAGCTTTCCCTCCATTCCCCTTCCCTCTCTTTCCCCCAAAATAGGACTTATAAAAGAAGCATGGTAATATTTTGTCTGCCATTTCGATCCAGCATTGAAGTTTTAGCAGTATTCAAGAGGGGCCATCGGAAAGCAAAATCAGGAAAAAAGGAGAAGAAGCGAATGTGAGAATCAGCGGCAGGGAATGAGATAAGCATGTGCTTCAAGTTCAACTGGACCTGTAGTTGCATTCTCAACGGTGAGTCGTCAGCAAGGCTCGTTTGCATGAAAAAAACAAATGGGGATAAATGCAGTAGCAATTTGGAAGGGGAATAGGCTGTCATAAACTTTACCCTTGATTTGTGTCAGTGTTGATAGAGAAGGCCATTTAGTTTAATTTGTTTCAAAGGAAGAGTAATGATGATTTATTATCCATCTCTAACTTTAGATCAGGAAATGCCAAACTGGGGGAACCCTAATATATTCCGAAGAAAGCTGGTCTTCAGTTCTATGATCAGATGATTTTCCATTCCCGTTTTCTCAGCCGTTAGAGGTTGTACCTATCTGGATTAGTAGCAAAATAGCAGTAGAAACTATTTTTTTAACGTGATTTATAGTTTAAAAGATAAGTTTATAAAAGAATTTTATCTTAATTTATATCAACATGATTTTTGAAAATCATCCCAAATAGCAAATAGGCCGTTGTCCCTGTGTCCATCTTCCAATCACAAAATCAACGATGTGATGTGGGATAGACGTGTAGCTTCAATAAAGTATTTATGGTTTTGTAATAATCAAGGGAAGATCGTCGATTGCCTTTAGCTGCATATGGTCAATTCGATTTCAGTCTGTTCTTGGATTGATAGCTGATACGAGTTCATTTCTTGGTCAAGTCATCAATTTCAGACGGCAATAACATGACAAATTTTGACGTCAAAGGCTTATTTGAAAATGAAAATGTAAAATTTATGATTCTTAAAAAATAACGACCAAATAAAAGATTAAATAAAGCATAAGGACCAAGTGTTTATTAATACTTACTATGGGAAGGATTTAAAATGTTGCTTAAATAATGTATAATTTAATCATTTCTATAAGAAAAACTGGCAAAAAATAAATGAATGGAATGAAAACTTATTCCACACTGAAAGAATTTAAAAGATACTTTTGCTACTTATTCATTAAGAAAAAAGGCGAAATTTAAATCGAATATCAAATAAGATTCATTTCTAGTGTATCTATGAAATTTGTATAAAATCTCTATTGAACAAAAAGTGGGAATAATATAAAGAGGCCGTTATTACTTATTACCCAATTAAATCCACAATATTACGGTCAGACAATCCAAGAGAGTTACCTTAAAAGCAAGAAAGACAAATCTTCAAGAGCGTCCGGGGTGCCAAGTGCTGAATTGGATGACATTATGCTCATTAACGCTCTTATCTTTTTGAAGTGAATCCAAATGAATTATGCCTTTCCTTTTTCAAGATCTCTCCGATTCATTCTGCCTTTATGAGAGGCAGAGGACTTTCCTTTCAATCCACTGTCTTCTTTCTTTATCAATGGCGACCCTTTTCTTCATATACAAACAAAAGGGGCCCTAAACTTGCAGCCATCAATAAACAGATTTGGCCTAAAAGGCTGCTAATTTTCTTTTTGCCTTGGGAAAGATGAGAGATTTGAGACTGAGGAAATGGCAGCCTCTCTCTCTTGCTGCTGCTTTCTTCATCGTCCTGCTTTGCTTCCTTCTGTTTCACTCTTCTGAATTTGTTCGAAGTGGTAATCGGAGAAGGGTTTTGCTCAAACCTCTAACTGTAAGCACTATTGTCTAGCTTTCTACATATTTTTCTGAGTTTTCTCATATTTGATTTTGCATTTACCCACATGATCTCCGTCAATTAGTACAACTGCTTTGCTCGTCCCATTTTTCAAATTTTTTTCGATAATTATTTGAAGACGAAAGCATATTGGCAAAAAGAAGAGGAGAGAAGAAACGAAAGATGAAACAAAGGAGGGAAGATTCTTTGGACAGATGAAATAGAGAGTGGAATTTTGAGACGTGACAGCCGCAGAACAATCATAACCTTATTTTGACATCAGCATCATAATCTGCGCCGTTTGTTATTCCTCTTGCTCTCGTTGTTACCTAAGAACATAAAACGAAAAAGATTTGTAGCACAAAATCCCAGGAACATAACAGTGATCCAAGAAAAGAAAATAACCATACACACGCACACCTATAAATGCACAGCACTTCGGTATGTTTTAATTTGTTCTACAACCTGATTCTGCTTTCCAATCAGTCCCACTCAGAAAGAGAAACACTGGATCAAGTTCTGACAAGGGCGACCATGCCAGACAGAACAGTAATACTCACAATGCTAGATGAAGCATGGGCAAGCCCCGGATCTATCATTGACGTTTTCCTGCGAAGTTTCAAGGTTGGGGAAGGGACAGAGAGATTCTTGAATCACCTGCTTATCATAGCCATGGACGCAAAAGCACTCAACTACTGCAAATCCTTCCATCCTATCCATCCATCTTTTCTCATTATCTTCGCTCCATTGCACAATCCAACACAAGCCCAGATCATAATGTGTTCGTTTGGAAAAGAAACCACGTTCTGCTCCAAGTTCTTGAACTGGGTTACAACATAATCTTCACGGTAAGATTGCCGATATTGTAACTTCTTTCCATTTATTTGGTTAGACTACATCTTTTGTGAGTGGAATGCACAGGAAGAAATAATAGTTTAATAGTTTACTGAAAATAATACTCATTTTCAATATTTAAAAGTTATTGAAGGAGGAAGGAATTAAGTTGTAAGAAGCTCAATCACGCTTGAACTGTGGAGCCTTGCTTTTGCAGGATGCAGACGTATTGTGGCTCAGAAGCCCACTTTCACACTTTCATCCCCAAAATGAACTCACCATCTCATGTGATTTCTCGAGTTATGAACAGAGAGGAGGTACCGTGCAAGATGGGGGACTTTTCTTCCTGAAATCAACTGCGATATCAATTGAATTCTTCAAGTACTTCAATTTCATGAAGGTTCTATATCCAAACTCACGAATCAACAAGTCCCTCTGTTCGTACATCGTGCAGAGCCAAGACGTAGTTGCAGCGTATGGCTTTCGCATTCAGTATGTGAATACAACTTATTTCGGTGAATTCTGCCACCGTAGCAAGTATCAGTATAGGGAGGTTTATAGCATGCATGCCAATTGTTGTGAAGATCTTAGAAGCAAAGTTCATGACCTGAAGCTTGCTCTCCATGATTGGATCAACTTCAGAGCACGCTCATCAGATAATTATACTTCGAAGCCTACGGTTTTCAGGTGGAGAGCTCCAAACAAGTGCCTGACATCATGACATGAATGATTACCTCTATAGATATATCATATATGCTTCCGAAGCTGGTCCTTTGCTCTGTTAATAAATGCCAGCCTATAGTAATACATCAGATGACAATTCAATGAGCAAAGGTATGAATAATGTTTTTTATTTAAATCTTCTAGATCTTAGACAGTCCGGCCAGAGTCAAGCTAATCATTGGCGGTTAGATCGAGGCATTAGCCATTAAGACTTGTGTCAGTGAAAATACAAACATAGAAATTGCTGCTATGTAACAAATGGGCTAGTGACAGGAAACGGTATGGTGTTAAAAATTGGGCATCCATATTGTTCATGGTTGTTTTTGACAGCAAAGACTCTAATACTTACTGATTATCCTTTTTCTTTCGATTCTTTCTTCGGCATCACTACTATTGACTCAACACCACGAACTATCTGAAGACTTTCTAAGTAAATTGCACATCATTCCTCTAAAAAACAAACCAAACTTCAACACTAAGTTGCAGTCTACCATCCTCTCTGTCTAATGCCTATGTTCTCTATTATATATGGGAAAGAAACGTAGCCAGAATCTAATTAAGCAAACAAAAATGCGTGACCGATAAGATAAGCAAGAGAGTATTTAAAAAAAAACGAACCTCACGAGTTCGCCTAGCGTGACTAGTGCTTCCTCTCAAGTGCTTGGGCTCGTTGTCGTTCTCCTCATCCACCTGCACATTGCCTGTAGGCTGTAGATTTGAAGAAGAGGAAGTTCGCATAAGCGAGAGATAATGGCAGATGACTCTGTCGACAAAGAAGACGAAGATAAATGGTCATATCACGCGTGGCAGGCAGTGGGCACCAAACTGTGGCCACATTTCTGGATCCGAAACGGAAAGATAGCCGATGAAGAGGCATGAGATCGAACTGTGGAGTAAGGCAGCCAGCCATGGACGAGTCGGTGTCGCTGGGAAAAGATTATGGAGCTCTCAATGATTTCGATTTGATTGGAAGTTAGTCGAGGAGGCAGAAGAAAGAGGCACGTGGGCGCAAGGGTGAACCAGAAGACGACTAAGAGGTTGCCGAGGGATGTTGAAAACATGAGGCTGCGTCACTGGTCCGTTGAAGTTAGTTTGGACCATAATTGGGCCTGCATTGCATTTAACTTGGATCCCCGTTTTCAGTTCCAATCTGGGCCGACAAAGAGCGGACCCCTCAGATCTGTACATGTTTTTTTTTCCTCTTCTAAGCAAACGTATCTTGCTACTGAAATCAATCATTCTAAGATGTTGCTGATCATTAAATATTAGATACCCCGCTGATGATGATTCATTTGGTAGATCGAACACCACCGCTGGTTGTGGTTATCTTTCTGTATATTTAGTTATCTTTGTCAAATAATCTATAATAGAAAAAATTGAATTTGAACTCATGCTTTTTAATTTTTTTTATTAAACTAACCTTTGGTCCTCATAATTTTTCTCAATCTGGATTTTTATCTTTACAGTTTAAAGTTCTGTTTTTGATTCCTGAAGCTTAATCCATCTGAAACCGTTAGTCTCTATAATTTCAAAATAATATAAATTAGAGGTTAACACCATTAAAATTGCTGACATGTCACTAACATCGTTATTTTTGCTGATGTAGCCTGGTCACTGTCTGTGGACTAGTTGAACATATTTTTGTCCCTAGAGTTTGTCTTAATTTAGGTTTTGGTCTATGAAGTTTAAAGGTAGTTGTTTTGGTCCCTCAAATTTACTCTGTCGAAAACTATCAGTTCTCTTAATTTTAAAAAGACTTAAACCCGATATTAACACAATTAATTTTATTTATATGTCACTGATTCGAGTAGTTACGGTGAAATAGTTTAATAACCCAAAAATATTGCATTCCACTTTTAATGAATAAATGACTCAATTGAGTTTACTACTATAAAACTTAACAATTACACCTACTTATTTGACACTATATTTTAAGTTTACTCTTCCAAAACGAACCTTCACCGTAATATCTCCTATCTCTCCTACTTGATTATTGTTGGGAAATATCAATATGGCTAATTTAGAAAAACATCGACAAATATGTGAAAAAAATTTTACATTTAATGTTAATATCAACTAGTTAGTTAGATCTTACATTGTTGAGTATAGGAAAATACTAAATTATATATACCGTGCACGAGTTTTTTCAAACAGGTTGAATATATAGCACGTGTGCCTTTTTTCCTCCCCTTTTTTTTGTGCGCTGTAATTCTTTTTTTAGGTAAGGGTATTATCCAGGGTATCCACCGCCGGCAGCAGTGACTAATCCCCTCGCTGGTTTATGCGGGCTCCTCGATGGGAGGGACAGCTGGCCCTGGGAAGTTGCTGCATGCCCAAGGTAGGGTTCGAACCCCTAACCTTGGTTAAGCTTGGATCAACCCCTACTACTGAATTAAACTCCCAGAGTTTGTGAGCTGTAATTCTGAACACGCCTAAAAATGATCACTAGCAGCACCAAGTTAACCACCAGCGTGGAAAGGCAAAGGCATGCCAAATAGTAACCATCATTCAAATTTCATATATAGGGATAGGGGGAGGCAGCAATTAGACCAGCTGGTTTAATGGCAGGTCCTTGGTGTACTTTGAAGGGCCACTTAGAGTCACCGTTTTTAGCAAAAAGATGATATCAGATACCATTCCCTTTAATGGACCAGTGTTCCGGCAACTTCTTTTTTGGAACTCCCACACATGTCCATTGAATATATATATATAACCATTGATGATGGCAAAAAGATTGCGCAGAAATAGAGAATCTTCATGTCAAAGCAATACACTGTTTGAACCATCCACTTCGGTGAAAGGTGAGAAAAGAAGTTGGCTCACATCAAAATAAACCTATCTATGGAAGATATGCCCTAACTGGGTTTGCCTTCAGAAAACAGTGAAAGGCTGTACGAAGCGAGTCATATAGTTTATTGTTTTATAACTCATGAATAGTTATATTTAATATATTTGGATTGATACAAGATATGGGCTCCGTTTAGAAATACGTTAAAAAAATATTTTTATGTAAGTCGAGGTAAATATGTAAAAGAAATTATCTCATTTTATAAAAAAACACTGTTAAACATACTTTTAGGTGAGAGTTAAACTTTACCAAACAGAGGCATGGTACCGAAAGAAGAGACAGGAGGTGGGAACGGCTTTAATGCTTAATTACATGGAAATAGGGACCGACCGTATCTGTCCGTTTAGGCGCGTTAATGAAAAAAGATTTGATTTTTTGAAGCCCGATTTAACATATTTAACAAAAAATAATTTTTTAATTTAAAATAGTAAAATTTTTAATTTAAAACATAAATAATATTAAAATTAAATTAAAAGAGATAAGATTAACATAACAATACATTACAAACGAAAAATTTATTACTTGAACATGGAAACTATTTTGAATAGTAGTCACATCATTTATAATCAGAAGTGATATGATATCTAAATGTTACAGATGCGAAAAATAAAATAATAGAATAAAATTTTGCATTTATTCTCTAATTTTATAACTCAAAACTAAGTTTGTTGGTCACGGGCCGACTCACCGACCATGAGTATGTTTAACGTGTTTTTACTTTTTTAAAATAGATCAAGTTAAAACAATTAATTTTTAATTTGATTTTTGAAAAGTAGTTTGTACGTGGAAAACATAACAACTTTGATATTGAAATTGGAAAGAATAAGGATTCAATGAGTGAAAATATGTGTATGTCTTTATATAGTGCATACAATAAATGGAAATAAATATTTGACTTGAAGGAAAATAAATAGTTGTTATAATATAATACATTAGATAAATGGTAAGAAAAGTTATGTTTCAACAATTTTTTTCCTTTTAACATTTTTATATTTTATGGGCATATGATTGGCAAAAAAATAAATTTAAAAATAAATGTTTGATTTAAAATGATTTATTTTTTAAACTTGAAATCAAATATAAAAAGAACAAATAATATTTAAAATAAAAATAAAAAAATAATTTGACTGGTTTGTAACCCTACGGGACCAACCTTTATAGATCCACCTCCTTTTTTTGACACTGTTTGTTTGGGAATTTCATTCTCCAACTGTGCACATAAACCAAGACAAATTCACCTCAAAATCCGTAAAAATCATATTGTACTCGTTTGGGAACTCCGTTGGGAAAATGAATTTTACAGATTTCGAGGCATTTTGGAAATTTTGAGATGGTTTTACGGATTTTAAGATAGTTTTTATGGATTTCAAGATGGTTTTTACAGATTTCGAGATGGTTTTGTCTCGGCTTACATGCACCGTTAGGAAGAATGGCTTCCCAAACAAGCGCATTGAAATCTATAAAACCATCTAAAAATCTGTAAACTCCTTTCTCCTAACGGAACCCATTTATTCCAACGGAGTTACCAAATATACGTTAAATTATGCATTCAACCCTCCATTTCACCGGATCTAATCCCGACCGAGCGCATCTCCCTACTCTACTTGGAAGTAGGCAAATAATGTTAGTGTTAACAGAGGGTGACGAAGAAATTCAAAAACTGGGGCTACAGGCAATACACTGAACTGAAAGGTGAGGCAGGCTAGCCTTGCCTCCATAGAAGTGTAGAGAGCCCCACATGATATACTCATCGTTATTGCGCACCTAACAATAATTAGCCTCAAGACACGTGCGCGTGAGAGTGTGTGAGTGTGTGTTCACTAGCTATTTTCTAGCTACTACTTAATTGCGTTACCCCTTTCGACCCACAAGTGGTTCATTTAAATATTGTTTAATGCCCTGCAGCCAAGTCCAAGAGATGGATCTGGATTATCACACACACGTACACGCATATGTAGATCGATACAGGGAATCTCCGTCTGCTAGCACTTAGCACTAATTATAAATACTAATTTAAGTCCACATTATATTTGAGATGTGATATCCAGATTCCTTGTACCTCCCTAATCCAATCTCTTTCAATAAGCATTATTCCTAGGTTCTAAAACCTATATTTTACCTTAAAATCCGTAAAAGCTATATTCTGAAAAGAACTTCCAAATAAGCCCTAATTAGATGTTTTTGACTGATTAAATTTTGTTAATGACCTTTATTATTAGGGACTTGTACGTATGAACGGTGTGAAAAATAGAATGGAATGATGGAAGTGATTTAATTTGGTCCTAGAGAGGGCATGTGTGTGTGGACCGTGGAGTGGAGTGCACAGTTCACAATATAAAACCATGCATGTGTGATCAGGTTCACTGCATCAATACTCTTCTTTATCCTTAAACCATGCTCCTTTTTTTTTTGCCAAAGTATCCTTAAACTATGCCAATGATAAAATCCTTAAAGAAGCTAGCATGCATCATCAACTCCACCCAGCTGCTTTAACTCCTGTCGCCCTATATATTGAATTCTCTTCGTCTTCTTCAACTTTGATGCCTCCTATGTGATGGGTTATATATATATATATATATATTAATATTCCCTCCCAAAAAATTTATATTTTAATTCATTGAATATACGAGTGTTGTTGGTGTAATAAAGATGGTGGATGTGTTAAAAATGAAATAATCCACTCCCAACTTATTTTGATAAGCTAATTGCTTAGCTAGAAGTATATTATTATTTTCGATGCACGCAACCATCTCCACCTAATCAACAATATTGATCTTTTATATGTAATCAACCATAATAAATTCATTTAATATATTGATTTTAAACAAACCGACCCTTGATCTTTTTATATGATGGATTAAAGTAGAGGCCTCATATTTAGATCTCAATAAACTTTAAAGTAAAATATATCACACTCCCTTTTATTTATACATATAATACGGGTATGGGCATTTCTTGGCTAATTATCTGTTCTTCTATTTCCAGAAACATCTATATTGGTATGAAGCGAATCATCAGTTTAACCAATCATAACAGGAATCAGTGGGTTAATCAGCTCAGTCTCCTCATTAGCTCACCATTTCAACAAATGAAGCTAGCTTTATTAGCACTGATCAAAATGCTCGATCCTAGTTTAACTAACAAACATTTAAAACCATTCCCTCTAGCTAGCTCAAATACAAAGCTTGGTTTCTTAGTCAGTTAGCTTCCTTAATCTCTCAAAAAAATTAATCAGCTCTTATCCCAGGATTGCAGGAGATTAATATTCAAAAACAGTATCTAATCCCCTGGTTCCTTGGTTTCAAGACGTATCATTCTTCTGTATCATTGTTTCCAGATAAAAATAAATAGCACAGATTATATAGCAGAACTTTTGTACTATGTTTGGTATGGTGGAATTAGGAGGTGGAATTAGAAATGGAATTCATTTCCTATGTTTGGTATGGTGGAATTGGAAATATAATTCAAAATGGATAGAAATGAATTCCGTGATGTAATATTCAATTATATGAAATTGATTTTTTGACCCCTTATTTTTTTCTATATTTATATCCATCTCCATTTTCATTTCCACCGAAATCAATTCCAACGTATCAAACGAGCCATTGGTTTATGGTCAGGGTTAGCTAGCTTTGAGCTTGTGGATTCCGCGTAAGACATAGCTTCGCCAAAATATAATGAAGCATTAAGAAACAGCAGAAATTAAACAGAGAAGAATGACGTTTGAGATTCCTTCTTACATCAATAATCACGAATGGGTCAACAAAAACGCATAAAGATACTGTAGAGATTAGTATTATTGTCTTCGATGTTGATATCAGTCCTCGTGTCCGATTCGGCCTGGCTAATAAAACAGTAACGTAGCTTTCGTTTTTTTTTATTTAACTCTTCGTTCTATGTATGGTCACCAACTTTTTCTCCAAGCTCGTTCATTAATTTGAACATCAAATTCGGAAATCGTTATATATCGTAAATCAGAAATCCCAATCGTTTTCTTATACACACACCTGGGCAAGATGAACTTCTGTGTATGCAGAAGTTGCCAAGTATTTTTTTTTATAATTTAAAATTAATATCTAATTACCATCTATGGACACAGCACTCTCGATCGTGCACTCTGTTATCAAGTACGTACGGAGATTTAATTACTATGGTTCGCCATGCATCGATAATGGGGTATATATGTACAAGCTCTTCATGTTTGCTCCAGTAAATATTTATTGACTTTATTTCGTCTAATATTTTATTAGAATATAGATGATACTTATTTTTAATATATTTTAAAAAGAATTTAAATAAAAATTTAGTGAGTTTAAAATTAGTAAATGAGTGGGTGCAAAATAAATCACATAGTATTAATATATATCTAATTTTTTGAAGTCATGGGGTACGGCTGAATCCGTTCAACAACATGTAGGCCCACCCTTGTATCTTATATAAAACAAAAATAAAATTAAAATAAGGTTGATAATAAAAGTGACTAATCCAAACTTATTTTATGAGTTAAAAATTAAACGTTATTAAACAGTACAGTAAAAATAGCATTTTTTAAAAAAAATACTGCAATGGGATGTATATGATCTGAGAAATAATTACATACTCCCCCGTATGTTAAATCATTCATACATTGTCTAATAAAAAAAATTCTTATTATCATTTTTATTTGAGAAAGCACAAATGACGCGATACTCCGTGAGTATGTAAGTATTTTGTTATCCCATTTATATGTTGACGGTATTTATAAGTATCTCCTTCCCCCTCCTCTGTCTAAAAAAATTGAATTATACTGCCTTTTGCTATTAATAATACGTACACATTTGTAGTATGGCCTTCCAAGAGCACGAGGATGTGAATGAAATTAAAGTGCAGAGCTAATGCAGGCATGGATGTGTTTGGAGATTACGAGAATCTTCTGCCTTTTGCAAATACAAGCATCTATCACCAGCACTAATGGCAAGCTATTAGAATTAAATAATCCAAAACGTGCATGCCTATCTATATCGTGGAGGGAAGGGAAGGGAAGGGAAGGGAATCTTCATATGTATATAACTGGACCTAATTGGTTACATTACTGCGCTATCGTGTGGCTTAGGTACAAAACTGGCACTATCAGGCACTTGGGATTTTTTTACTTACGAGAGTTAGTTTCAATATGCGACTTGAACTCGATCAGCAAAATAATTACTTTATACTAATAAACACTACCAAATTTGTTAAATCAATTAAACAGATCGTTAAGAAGTTTTTCTCAACACCAAATTTGTCGTGGAGAAAATAAAATCGTACTAAGAAAATTGGTCCGTTTGGGAACGCGGTAGAAAAGTACTTTAAAGCAAATCAAAGTAAATAAGTGGAGGAGATTATTTCGTTTTTCGGAAAAATACTGTTGAACGAGTTTTTAAGGAGTGAATAAGCTTTTCTATTTGTAAAGATTGAGGCATGGTTATGGGTATATTATTTCTTGGTATAATATTAAGGATTGGTGTCATATGTTGAGGTATAATAGTTTTTCCTACTTGAGAACTATATATAGTATGATAATTTGTTAAAGCATAGGCTGTTGTAGCTTGAATACTTATAACTTTTCCTCCTGTTTCCATTAAATTTGGTTTTAATAATTCATGATAAATCATTATACTTTTTTGTATAAAGTTATCAATTAAACTTACTGTAAAGTTTGGATAAATTTTAAATTTTATCTTTTGATATATTAAGTTTCCTTGAATTACTCCTAAAGTTGCATCTTCCACAGAAGAAGTTATTCTGTCATCTGTTATAAGTAAATTTATTGGAGTATCAATTCCTTCTCTAAAATATGCTTTAATTAATATTTCTACAGCTCCTATATATAATTCTGTAATTTCCTTATTGTTAGGTATTTTCTTAAGTTCTTCATTAATATATTCTCTACTAATTAACGGAATTCTAGTAGTTCTAGTACTTTGACTTATATCAATAGGACATTTTGTTCTATTTAATAATAAATATGTTCTTTTTGCCTTTTTGTTCCAGGTTAACTTTAGATTTAAAAGAAAAATATATAGTTTATATTGATGATATTATATTTTATGAAAATGATATAGAAAAACATAAAAGAGATGTTGAAAAATTTATTGAATTAATTATAGAAAAAGGAATTATTATTTCTCCAAAGAAAACTGAATTAATGAAAACTAAAATAAAAGCATTAGGATATATTATAGGAGATGGACAAATAAATTTACAAGATCACATTATTTCTAAAATTATGGAATTTCAAAAGAAACCTGAAACAATTAAAGAA
>JANTPZ010006550.1:0-12772 GCA_025593235.1 Vachellia pachyceras | reverse complement strand
AATTTCATTACCATTCTAACAGTAAGCATCTTAATGACAGGTGAAAACATTTCATGACATTTTATTCCTTCATTTTGAGTGTAGCCATTGCCTACCAAACGAGCTTTACACTTTTCTATATCTCTAATAGGCTTTTATTTAATCTTGTAAATTGGAGTGGTGCAGCAGAAACGTGGGGGGGCCATAACTTACAGGTCCTACGATTTTTACTTGACTCGGTTACCATCTTAAGTACCGGCAGCAGTAAATGAATAATACACGCAATATCATTGAATGGATTGTCTAAAAATGATACTGAGGGGTTTTAGTCCTTGTACAATACAAACTAATTATTAGGCTTAAGGTCCATTAGACTATTTAGAGAGTTGTGTGCCTAATACAAATAAACTATTTTCTACACTATGTCATGACATGGAGTCTCGTGACTAAAAACTAACACTGTACTTATTTAGAAAAGTTTATTTACTTCCCAAAAACACGTTCAACAGTGCTTTTTCATAAAAACAAGATAATCTCCTTCACATATTTATCTCGATTTATGTAAAAATACTTCTCAACTGCGTTTACAATCGGGCACACTACCCAGCCCGGAACACCTCTGAACGAAATAGTGTGGTCGGCTATTACACGCGTCGCCACTGTATTGAAGATGAACAACAGTTCAGCACCAATCTCAGCGACATGGTCATTACGAGTATTGATCCCAGCACATGGTTCTGCTTAATTTTCTGCTCCCACATATTGAATATTTTATTCAATCAAACATCAACGCCCCAGTATAGTAGTAAAATTTAACTAGACATGAACGTTAAGGATGCTATCCACTTTGGAACAGAAGTTATTTTCAAAACTCTTATAGCTCGTTTGGTAAATTGGAATTGATCTTAGTGGAAATGGAGATGGAGATGGAGATGAAGATGGAGATGGAGATGAAGATGAAAATGGATATAAATATAGAAAAAAATGATATACCAAAAAATCAATTCCATGGAATTGAATAAAATTTCATGGGTTACATCATGGACTTCATTTCTACCCATTTTGAATTCCATTTCCAATTCTATCCCCCAATTCCACCATACCAAATATAGGAAATGAATTCCATTTTCAATTCCACCTCCCAATTCCACCATATCAAATATGGCATTACTTACCATAAGATTTCTTTAGGAAGAGCATGCTTGGGCCAGAAAAGAAGAACAGCAACACCAAGTAGGATTAGAGTAATTGGACCCATCTCCTCTCTTCCCTTTCCTCCGACCCATTCAGAACTTATTTTCCATTCCTTTATCTCGCGCCACACACTCTTCATTCAATGGTGAACCAGCACAAATATAGAATATTTCATTGCTTTTGAAACTTAGAAACCATCACTTCAACATCCACAAAATACAGATGCCCACAAAAAAATTACAGACGAAAAAAATGAATCTAAATTTAGAGCCTTCTTGCTCTAAACCTCAAATTTATACACTTCTTTCTTGTAAATCAAATTTCACCACCTCCAGGGTTGAAACAAGGCCGTGTTTGAAAAATAATGTAAATGAAAAAAATATTTAAACCAAACCAAAAAAGGTTACTTGATCCTGAGGCCACGTGATTAAAACGAAAACTTCCAGATCTTGATTCTCAAGTCCACCTTACACTCGGAGTCTGTCACCGAAGCCACCGACGGCGTCTTCCCTGCGGGAACCTTCCCATTGACTCCGTCGCATGTCACTCTGATCCCCACCCTCTTGCTCTTCAACCACTCCATCTTCAACTTTACTTTGGTGTTCATCTGAATTACCATCGGAAACCCACCTACCCTCTTAAGGCCAGATCTCAACGAAGTAAACGAATCCGTATCCAGATCCCGAGAATCCGATAGCACTGCTCGCAGGCTGCTCTGGTTGTTCTTGTCAGAAGTGAACGCCGGGATGGATCCATTCCCTATCGGCACAGAATTGTAGAATGCTGTGACAGTGAACGGTTCGTAGAAGAAAACAAGGTGGCTATTCGGGTTATTGGCAATGAGGGTGAGATTGAGAAGAGTGGTGAGGTGAGAGGAGGAATCAGTGGAAGTGGCAAGCCTCATCTTGGCAACGCGAAGGTTGGTGATGGAGAATTGAGGTCGGTGGGGACGGTAGAGAACGTAGAGTACGACGCCAACAATGGCGGCAAGTAGAATAAGAGCCAGAAGGAACATGATGCTCCAGAAGCAGCAACTGCAGCAGATGCTACTGCTGGAGCGTCGACGACGACTGTATTGGGGAGGTCGGTACACGGGGCGGGTTGGGTTGTAAAGCTGAGACTTGGGAGGGCCGGCATTGGAGCTGGAGGCAGCAGGGATGGCGCCATTGGCGGCAGCAATTGGTTTGGAAGATGGATGAACTCTGTCCGTCATGTTGGAAGAGAATAGAATGGGGAACAAGAGATGGGTGTGTTGATTGTGAAGAGAAGAGATGGTAGTGGAGGCTAAGAAAAAGAGGGAGAGCAAGAGCTGGATGGTTGCTCAGGACCAAAACAGATGCTTCCACACCACCACATGAAAAATCAAGTTTTGATTTTTATTGATTTCTATATTTGTTGTGAACTGGGCAGATTTCTCTTTCTCTCTGGTTAAAACTTGAATGCCAAGCATGGCATGTCCTGTTATTTTTTCCCTTTCAGGATTTTTGGATGGGGCTTCCATAACGTGGGATTGAGTGAAACTTCAGGAACATTGAAGGTCTCCATTGCCCTTTTCCATTTTTTTTACAAAAAATTTGTGGTATTTGGAATGGATCTCGAATGCATGAACAGCTGATAAGGTAAATGACGTTAATGTGCAGGATTCATAGTTGACACATCACATTGGTGCCCTCGGTTGACCTGACGCCACGTTAGTTTATATATGTGCGATCCGAGGTGTTAAATTTGGAGCGGTCAACTGCAGCTTCTAATGATGACACACTGATTTAGCATGCACGACAACCTTAAATTACGTAATTGTTATCGTTCTTCCTTTTACGTAACTCCAAAGATATGGTTAGGACCTTGATATTTTTAAAAAAAAAAAGATATAGAAGTTAGGACCAACATAAAGTTTAAATAATAGCAGTAAATTCATGTACCTTGAGGCATGAAACAGAGATTTGATCTGGCAGTGTTATGGCCTGTGTCGGGGAAGCATGAAGAACTGTTCGCCATTGTTGTTTCCGGAGTTGATTTGCTGTTTTAATTAAGCGTTAGTTTTTATTAATTAAGCATTATATTATTCCCCTGCTTTCTGAAGACTTGTTTAATTATAACATTCCTTTTCCCTACTGCATTTCTGACGTTATTTTTTATTGTAACGATTTTTTCCATTTCTCTGTACCACAGTTTGTGTTGGGACCTTCGTTAGGAAAAATGAATTCCGTTGGTAGTAAGGAGTTTACTGATTTTTAGATGGTTTTTATGGATTTTAAGATGATTTTTACACATTTTAATATGATTTTGTCTCGACTTACATGCACAGTTAAGGAACGAAGTTCCCAAATAAGCACGGAACTGTTCAGGTTCTAACAGTTTTAAATTTATGTATTCTTAGATAAAATTATAACAACATTTTTATAAAATGGCAAATCTGTTCCATTAAAAGTGGAATTTATTAGAAGCACAATTTTAATTAAGAACACAGAAGAGGCACTCAATAATTGTAGTGAAGATCACTCAAATAAAAAAATAATTAAAATAAAGAGACTACAAGCTTACACCCAGCTTAATGAAAGTTGGAAGTCGGGGACCCAGAGAGAGTGAAGCTTTGCCTTTGAAAACAGGGTATGGAACAAATATTTGACTTGGGGATGTTTGGGAAAGCTCCTAAATATTCCAAACATAGTTTAATAGTATTTTTTCACAAAACGATATAATTTACTTCACACACTTACTTCAAACTGGTAAAAATACTTTTTCACTGCTTTTTCAAACGGATCCTTAAACTATGTCCTGCTCGATAGCAAGTGGACAACAGGTTCGGTTAAGTTAGGAAAAAAAAACAAATATACAAATCGCTAGTTTAGAGAATGCCTTTAGCAGAATAATTATTTATAGCAGTACAAATGCCAGCTGAATGGGAAGTAGAACCATAATAGGGTGTGTTTGGGAAGTTTGTTGGGAGAAAGAAGTTTACAGATTTCAAAGTATTTTACGGATTTTAAGATGGATTTCGAAATATTTTTACAGGTTTCGATATGGTTTTATATTGGAATGTGTGCACTGTTTGGGAAACGGTGTTCTCAAACAAGCACATAGACTGCCTCTAAAATCAGCTTTATATGAGATATCAATACTTCTGATGCTTGATGCCTATTTAACAATGACAATTCAAAAATAAATAAAACTATAGATTCTTGCTTAAACATATCGATTATAATAATTTAATACCGCTGGAGAAGCTTTCAGCAATAAATAAGCACAAGGCATGACCTAGAGTATTTACAGAACCAAGATGAATCTTATCGTTTCAAAGGACAAAGTTAACCTTTTACGTAGCATATCTCGTTGGAGCACTGTCCAAGGAGGATAATGCCCACAACGTTCGTTACCATATCATCAGTTAGTACCATCTTGATAACGCGGTTCTCAAAACGGTACACGTAAGTCGAAATAAAACCATTTCGATATCTGTAAAAACCGTTTCGAAATCCATAGAAACCATCTTAAAATCTGTAAACTCATTTATCCCAACAGAATTTCCAAACAAGCACTTAAATTTTCATAACACGGAAAAGCCAGTAAGCCACTGTCTAAACACAACCCCAAAAAAAGTGTGCTGTATTCAATTAACAAATGTGTACTGGCATATATCTGAGAATGAACTGAATCCTGGTAATCTAGATAAACCAAGGAAGTAGCAGATGATGATTCCTTCGCGACTCGGCAACAAAGCTGATGGAGTCTCGAATATTTAGTCCCGGGGGTGGGGACTGGCGATTAATTAACTGGATGAAATGAGAGCATTGGCATTAGTTAATTAGTGTGGATCTCTGTTGAGACTGAATAGACAATAATAATTCGGATCTGCCATCCCACATCCACCCCAAACAAACAAACAAGTACAGAAGAGTCGCAAATTATAATAGGAGGGGCAGAGTAATGGGGCAGAGGATATGGGTCATTGGTGGAAGTTGAACCAAAAAATGTGAAGTGGAGGTAACTCCATGAATGGTGAGGCACTGAGCTGAAGGCTCTACTTAAGGACCAACCCATTTCCCTCTTTCGTCCAAATGAAGAGGGTTTTGCAGCGGCAAGATCTTGCATCTCCTGAGCTGTTCTCCCACATACTCTTCTGTCTGTCTGCAGCGAATCATATTCACATGCGAGCGCTGTCAACCATGACCATAACCAATAAACAAATAGCCAAACACGGTGGTGTGGGCTGAGTCGCGGAGGTAAAGACAAACGAGAGATCCTCGCGTGACTTCCACCCAATCCCCAAAATGTTGATATGACCGACCAACGAACCCTAGGGGACTGGAGGTTCTGTATCTCTCCGTCTTCGTTCTTTTAATTGCTCCAAAACCAGAAACAGATAACCCTTCCACACAGCAGAGCCCTCCTCCTTCATTAATGCGCCGATTTCAATAATGAAGGCCTATGGCTCTATTTCCCCTTCCCCACCACCACGTGCCTCTTCTTCCCACCCCACCGCCTCTCCCCATCACTTTTGACAACGACCACTTCCCCCTCTTTTACCTTTTAAACTCCCATTGGCGGGACTTCCCTCCATATCCACCTACCCCACATCTTTTCTTACTCCTACCTAATACCATCCCATTCATGCTTGGCCCAACGTTCAATCTAACCATTCATTCAGTTGCTAAGGAAATAATTCACTCACAAACCACACAGCATGTATACGTGGACCTTGTTCATCTATCGTGAGCTCCAACAACACAACATTTAAGGCTAATTTACTTTTTGAGTATAATTTTTCCTTAAAATTTAAGTTTTAAAAAATAACTTTTATAGATTTTAAAGTAAAACCTAAATTTTAAATAACTGTTATATTTTGGGTAGTTGTGACTTTTAAGATAAAAAATAAGTACGAGAGAAAAAAATTTATTAAAAAAATGTAATTTAACAAAAAAATAACTTCTTAAACCCTAAACAAAATTTTGTATAAAAAAGTTTTTATAAAAATGTGAACACTGAATCAAATCTAAATTAAAGAGTAATAGATAGGTTTTGAAAGCTTCCAATTCATTTATATAGGCGCGATTAGCATTTATTTATCACAAATTAATCATTCTCACTGAGAAATCCCCACTGGCAATGCATCTCAATCGTGATAATCTCGTTAATATGACTTGCCAAGAATGGAGTAACAGTAAGGGTCATATGTGTAAACATATCAAGCTTCAGCATTCTGACAGACTGGTTTCGTTTTAGTACAAGATCAATAGGTAAAGCCCTAGTTTACAGGACCCAATTCTCGGATCGATACTGAAAATAAACCACCACCCACCCCCTGAAAAAAAATCCGATTCCACGTTACTTTCCGCTTCTTCCTTGGATTATTTCCTTGTACCTCGCTATGGAATCTAGCCTCTGCAGATGCAGCTGCTGCTTGAACTTGTTGATGAAATCATCCGCCCTTGCGTCCACCTCCTCGTCTGCCTCAGACACGCTCACCTTCGCCTCTCTCACGGTCGCCGGCCGCCGGCTCTCTACAATGTCTTCTTCCTTAAAATGCGAGAACGCCGATTTCGTGGTCGCCGACTTCTTCATCTTCCTGGGGAGCTTTTCCGGCACCTCGCCGGACGCCGGCTTCGTGTCCGACTTAGTCCTACTCACATGAACACCTTGTAACTCGCTGTAAATGTCATCAAGAGACCGATCTGGTTCGAGATGCAGGATTTCCCCAACAACGTCCTCCTCCTCTACGTCTTCATCGCTCTCCGCCACCGGTGCGTCATCCAAATGGTATCTCTCCGGTTCTTGAGCATCCTGCAACTCAAAGCGGTCGGGCGATTCATGAGCTGCGTTCGAAAGAGTGGCGTCAGGAGGGGAGAACCTGGAAGAAAAAGGGTCCGTGGGGAAGTAATTATAGAGGTTGATGGACTTGAGCTTCTGAAGCATAGATGTAGATCTCGCAAGCTGAGGCTGTGGAGCTTCATGGGAGGTTTGAAATTCAGGGTAGGTATGGTGAGGGGATTCTTGGGATCTGTTAGAGTGGAAGTTGATGGATTTGAGTCTCTGTAAGAGAGAGGGAGATCTGGCGAGTTGTTGAGGGAGATGGTCGTCGTGAGGTTCTGGTTGGCTGTGGTGCTTGTTGTTGGCGAAGGTGGAAGTAATGAAAATGGTGCCAATCATGAGTTGGAGGAGGAGGAAGAAGACGGTGGGAGTAAACCAGCTATGTACGACGGCCCAGATTGAGGGAGCGGATGATACAGATTCCTCCAACATGGCTCTTGGTGGGTATGGAAGACGACAGCTAACCGGGAGGGCCGGAGGGGGGTAGAGAGAGACGGAGGTGTGCTGAGAAAGTTACATTGTCTCTCTCTACACTTAAAAGGAGCGAGTAGAGGCAGAGGGGGGACGAGAAGGTTGAAGAGGGGTAGATTTGGAAGAGAAAGGTTGAGATGGGGCTGGTGGGGCGCCCATAGATTGGGAATGGTTGGGAGAAGTTGGGATCTCGAGAAACACGTGGGGACATCCCATAGGTCTGTCACAAACAAACAAAATTCCACAAAGCGACGATCTTTTTTGGCTTTTGTTCATACAAAACACAAATGGGCTATTTCTAGAGCCGAACAGGCGAACCAGAACCAACCTCTATTCCCGAACCCAGATATAGGCATGGGCCTCGCTCCAGATATAGGCATAATTCTGATGCCCCATTCTCTACCCAGAGCAACGGTTGGAGGAATCATAAATTACTTCTTAGCACCAACGATTTATTGGATTAAGTGGTAAGCGGCTTGTTCCAATTACATAACGTTGATTGGGTCCGGATTAGTTGGGGTGAAGCTCCGGAAATCGTGCGAGAAACAAAAAATGACTTCTCAGCTAATAATCAATTTTAAGTCACTTCTTAGCTAATAATCAATTTCAAGTTAAAAGGCGTGCTGTCGACAATTATTTTACATTACAACCAAATAAGTATATAGCTTACATTTTCATTGCTGTAACATTATTATTATTGTCACTTTCTAATTAATTATTTTTATCGTTTTTTTAACTGAGGATACACTCTCCACTTTTTTTGGGGTTCATTAAATCTGCTGAAGAAGCTCAAGAAGACAACAGATGCTTAGCAGAGTAAAAAGTGCCTAGGCCATGTGGCTTCGGAGTGGCCAATCCCGTGCCATGCACATCTCGTAGGATTTGTTTGAAATACGTTTGCAAAAGTTAAACGCATGTTTAGCAGCATTTTTCTGTAAAACAAGATAATATCCTTCACGTATTTACCTCAACTTACGTAAAAGTACTTCCTTATCCTATTCCCAAACGAGTCTATAGTATGAAATATGGTTTTATAGAAATGGTTCTCCCTATGTGCCATAATTAATAATGTCATCGGCAACACACCGTTCCATGATGAATTGTCTGTCTTCCAAGAGCTGCATTATATTATCGGTGAATTATAGTATATTCATGTACGTGGCCTCATCCATATAAAAACACACTACACATGGCAAACGTCGATGGCCGGCCACCACAGACCTCATATTTGCGTCGGAAAGCTCAATGTGCTTTCTGGGGACAAGTGTACATGCATGCATGTACAAGCATTGAAGAGGATTGTAGATGGACCATCATATTCATTGAATATCATAAGAGCAACAAATTGGTGCAACTTTCATAATTGATCATCTCTCAATTAAGGGTAACGTAATTGGTGGGACGTGGGAACATGAGGATTTCACTTACCCTACCTCTCCAAGGGTTTGTTTACCATCACTTTCTAAAAGCTATGTTTAGTTTTAAAACCTAAGATGCCAGTTTGGTAGTATGGAAATGAAAGGTTGGAATTGGAATTGAGGTGAGAACTAAAAAATAGAGTTGTTTGATATGTAAGAAGTGAATTCTTGTGGAATCCAATTCCATAAAAAATGATGGAATCCACTTCCAGCCTTCCCCCCACATGGAACCCAATTTCTAGACCATTTTGCCCTTCTCATTTTGAACCAGTCTCCAACTCGGTGATGAACCTCTTCTTCTCCGATGAAGGCGGTGGCTAAGGTGACGGAGGACGGCGGTGAAGGCCCCCCAACATAGATGTCTCAACGCTCTCTCCTCTCCCTCCATGTCGCTAGATCTGCGATGGCCTGAGGTAGATGACGACGACAAAGGTAAGTAAACGACGACGAGCTTCCATTTGCGACGACAACGATTTGGTTATGCTTCAGAATCTCGACGACGACAGAGATCTGCTTTATGCTTCAGAATCTCTATCTCTTTATCTCCTCCTTCCATTATGCGACGACGATGGCGATGCAGTGGCCGACGGGTGCTAGTGGCTGATGATGCTGTGCTAGTCGGAATTTACAGTTGATTGTGGGGAAGGGGAAGAAATTTTTTTTGGGGAAGAAGAGAGTTTTTTTGTTATAGATGGTATATTAGTCTTTTCACATTATAAATATAAATATTAAATTAAAATAATACGCACTTCTTTTATCATACCAAACATATTTTTAATCTCACTTCCACTCTCATTTCCACTTCTAATTATATCAAAATCAGTTCCGTGTACCAAACTGAGCATATGTTTTGACCCAAGTCCAAATTTTTTTTGAAAAGATATTTTGTTTACAAAAATTTGGTTTAAAACCTAGGTATTCTTTTTCATACTTATTCCTCTTTCATCTCTCATACTTTTTTCCTTATTTCTCTTTCATATTTTCTACTTTTTCTTTATTCTCTTTCATCTTTCTTACTTTTCATTCTTTTTCTTCCTCTTTTCGACCTATTTTTTGCCTTAGAATCCGTAAAAGCTAATAAATTTCCAAACATAGATTTTTTTACCTCGAAATCTGTAAAAGCTATTTTCTAAAATCTATTATTCAAATTACTGGAATTGTAAAATAGACACCTCAGCCGTTGCCGAACTCTTTCACGTCATCTCGCTGCCAATCGATTCCCAATGATATCCCCAAACTTCAAAGTGTGTGTTCGCATTCGGTCGAAAGAAATGAATTTACCGATCCTAAAAAGAATTTATGGATTTTGAAATATTTTTTATAAATTTTAAGATGGTTTTTACAGATTTCAACATGTCTTTTACCTTAATTTGTGTACAGTGTTGGAGGAAATACTTCCCTAATATGCACATCATCATGCACCAACCATCGCTAATGTGCTTGTTTGGGAACACCGTTCTAAATCGGTACACGTAAGCCGAGACAAAACCATCTCGAAATCTGTAAAAGCTGTCTCGAAATCTATATAAACCATATTAAAATTTGTAAAACCATCTCGAAATTCACAAAATATCTCAAAATCTGTAAACTCATTTCTCCTAACAGAATCCCAAACAAGCACTTCCCCTTTGTCCTGTTCCCACGCATAGCAATTTTCATGATCTCATGGATGGTACACCGTTTATTGTCCCGTGGCCCAATAAATTTATAAAACCGGTTACCGGTTACTTAACCGTACGTGTGTGTTCATCTTCTCTGCAAATAGTCGGATGACAGAGTCAACCTCAGTGCCCATCTTAAATTGCCACCGTTGGATTATATTGCCTTTATCATCGGGCGTGCTAACACTCTGGGATTTCTTTCTTCATGCACAAAACCACCGAATGAATGTAAAAAAAAATCAATATTCTTTTTTTTACTTAATTAAAATAAAAATGGAGAAACATTGGTGACAAATCATTGCCTAGCTCAAAAACCCTCTTTTGTGGGCCAACACGCAATACTGTGTATTTGGGAATCCTTAGAAGAAATAGGTTTATAGATTTTAAAATAATTTTATAGATTTTAACACGTTTTGTTACAAATTTCAAAATATTTTTTTATCTCAACTTAGATGTTTAACAAAATGTTTTACCCAACATGCATTTAGGCATGGAAAAAGGCCAGGTGGCCTGCCAGGGGCCTGTGCCTGGGCCTGCAAAAGCCTGGAACAGGCCAGGCTTTTGCAGGCCCAGGCACAGGCCCAGGCCGCAAAAATGGCCTGTTCTGGTAAACAGGCCAGGCCCAGGCCGGCCAAGTGGCCTGTTTTGCCTGACAGGCCGGCCTGTTTATTTTCTTTTTTTTTTAATTTTTATATTACATAAAACATATATATTTTTATACTCAGGTCACCGAAGCTTGGGAATAGGAAGGAGTAAGGAGCTAAGGGTTCTCGGCTTCTCGCAATCGCCGCTTGTCCACCTCTGCCTCGAGTTTGAGATTCCGTGCCTCTCGTCGCCACTCGCCCATCGCTGAAGCTCGACCTTGGTCCTCACAATCTCAGAAAGGTACTAATTCACAGTGCAAGCACAATCTTCATTTACAGTGTACATGTAGAGTTCAAGCGAATTGATTCTATTTTTGCTGTGGAATTCGCACGTACGTAATTGCAGATCCTGGGGTTGGGGTCGGGGATGTCGGAGAAGATGTGGGAAGCGAAGGTGAAGCACGCGAGGACGTGTGAGATGGGGACGAAACTCTACATGTACCGTGCGACCCACTTCGCCCTCTATCTGAACCCCCATCTGCTAGCTCGTCAAAGCCGAAATGGACGGCAGCACTTTCTCCGGCAAGGATATCACCACCAACTTCAACAGGGTATGTACGAGTATGGCCCATCTCCTTCTTTAATTTTAGGTGGACAAGGCCAAGATAATGGCCTTTTTCTCTATCCTCGATGATTGGATTTATTATTAATGAGTTTGACAGCAACGTGATCGATTAATCTGCAGAACTACATAGAGAAGTTGGTAAGGGAAGGATATGTGAAATGGAATTTCATCCTCCAATGTCTGCTCTTAGAATGGAGGATGCAAATTTTTTTATGGATCATGAGTAGTTTGGACATGTGTTTCTCTTTTTTACAATTTATTTTGACTTGGTAATAAAATTAAATCTGGTTTATGTTATACGATTTGCTTGTGCATGCTGTAAATAATATGAGTTGTGTATTTTGATGCTTTAAATGTATGTTTAGAAACCAACATCTAATCTCCTCATATTCCCTTAACAGCACCTCCACTTTTCCCATGAACCTATTATCTCCTTCAAATATCATATGCTCCAACCTCCAAACGAGTAATTGCCATGTCTGAATCTGATAATAGATATGAAAAATTTTTGTTTGCTCATAGATTCTTCTGTGAAAAAAAATGGAGCAGGCCTATTGACAGGCCACAGGCCAGGCCAAGCCTCAAAAAGGCCCAGGCTCAGGCCGAAAATTTTGCCTGTCAACAGGCCACAGGCCAGGCCAGGCCATCCTCCCACCAAACAGGCCTGGCCTGTTTGGGGTGGAGCCTGGCCTGACCTGGCCTGTTTCCACCCCTACCTACCAACAACAGCGTAACTTTTATTTCTAAAAGTACTAATAAATAGACCATTTATATTTTTGCCTCACGAAATGAATCACACTCGAAACGGGAGTGAAAAATACCGGAGATGTTTCGGGTATGTTATAAACGCAGCAATTTTTAATTAATATGTTAATAATTTTCATTTTTAGGAGTATGTCTGGACTATTATTTAGTTATACCTTTTATTTATTATTTTCAGAATATTACATACTATTAAAACAACTTTAGTTCCTACGTTTTACGGCAAGGTACAGGAAACTGAACCGATGACTAAACCAGATAAGGCAGTCG
>JANTPZ010006548.1:0-13655 GCA_025593235.1 Vachellia pachyceras | reverse complement strand
GTTATTACGTTACTGGCAGAGAGGATGAGCACCCAGCTGTTTTTACAGGAGATACGCTGGTAAGCTGAGTGGTCGTCTTTGTCCATGTAAATTAATGTATGGGTTGTAAATAATTTTACTCTTAGTCTCTAGATTTATTTTGTTATTTCTTGTTTACAGTTCATTGCTGGTTGTGGGAAATTTTTTGAAGGAACCGCAGAGCAGATGTACCAGTCACTGTGTGTGACATTGGGTTCATTGCCAAAGCCAACCCAAGTTTACTGTGGCCATGAGGTGCAGAATTGGGGGAAATTACCCTTTAAACTTGAAATATTTTGCTATGGTCTATGCTGCTGCATTTTACGACACACTCCCAAAATAACTTAAATGTTTTTTTTTTGCTTGTTTAGAGTATTATAAGCGTTCTAATAATGTTCATCAACATGAGAGTTTAATTTTTTTTTTAATACTTCAGTACACAGTAAAGAACTTGCAGTTTGCTTTGACGGTTGAGCCAGACAATTTGAGGACACAACAAAAATTAACATGGGCTCAGGATCAACGACAAGCTGGCCAACCGACCATTCCCTCAACCATCGAGGAGGAGATGGAAACCAATCCATTCATGAGGGTCGAGCTACCTGAGCTCCAGGTTGGTCACGCTACCCTTTTAACTCCCATCCCCTTTGAAAAAGAATAGGAAGAAAGTTTTTTTTTAAATAAGAAATATAATAGATTTCTTATCTATTTATCGCAGTTTTTCATTATAAATCTTCCATGCGCTTGGATACCTACTGCTTATCACTCTTTCATTCCTTTGGTCTTCCTAGATCCTAACATTTTGACATCTAAAAGTAGAAACGATAATTAAAATGTCAACCATTTCAGAAGAAGGTGGGGCACACGTCTCCTGTCGAAGCTTTGAGAGAGATAAGGAAGCGGAAGGACAACTGGAAGGGCTAATGGATTGGATTATAGAACTGCATGCTGATGCATATACGTTGCCTTTTACTCCGTCCGTATGTGTGAACGAACAATGAAATGTAGATGTTATTGCTATTTTGCGTTGCCTGAACCAGCCGTCTCATCTGCTTTCCATCACATTGTTGGTGTAGATTTTAATTAGCTCTTTGGTCTGCTGTTATTATGTTGGTTTGTCCAAACAAGTAAGATGTTCTGTTTCACTCATGTTATTTGCTCCTGAACTCGCCATCAATACTTATCTCTCCTCTACAGCATCGGTGATGCGATATTTCGTTTTAATCAATAATTCTCGTTAGAATGGGAGGGTGAAACAAAACAATAGCACGCTTCTTTACTTGTTCTTGTTCTCTTATTCTTTTGTGTCTTTGCTTTCTGAAATGAGGGCTTAGAGCAAACGTCGCCATTAATGGCAAAATGCTTGTCGCAGTCGCTGCTGGCGGTGCCTACAAAGTCGATGAACAGTCAATCAATTAATTTTACAAGTGGGAAGCACAATCACTACTGATTCATAATGTCCTTGATATTTTACGCTCATTGGTCAATAGTCGGTAACTCAATCATCAATGTCAATGAGTTGTCATATTTATGTTTTGGATCAGTTAGCCAAATCAAAGGATCATTTGGTTTTCACATATTATATATATAATTTTTAATATTTGATGCGCTACTTGAACCTTGTTAGGTTATTTATTTAATATGAGGACGATGAATTGATGGGTTGTTTATTTTAACAAAAAAAATTGGCCGAGTTTTTTTATTTGCAGATAATCATGAAAAAAATGGTGTTTAGGCGTAATTTCCCCTACTTGAAAAGTTTCTTTACAGGTGAAAAAGAAAAGAAATAGGAAAATGCTGCAGTTCATGGCTCTTCATCTGCTGAAATGGTGAATTGGGGAATCGGATCTGGCTTCTCTCTTTTTCCTCTGTCATTGTCTTTTTAGAACCTCATCCTCATATTTGAAATAAAAAAATTGACAGTTCAGATTTAATGTTATAAAATTAATATTATAAATAAAAATAAATAAATTTAAATGATTTATTTGATTTATAACTACAAAAATTTTAACTTATATATTATTATAATAAAAATTTTATAAAATAATTAAATTTGTATGATATGTTATTTAATTCAAGGGGTGAAGACGAGATTGTAATAAATAAAGAATGAAAGAGAGAACATCTGCTCGCCGGATGCCTCTTTAATAAACGCGTTTCTTTATCGTCCACCACGCGCCGGACATCAATTATTTGTTTACCCGCTTATTCTCTCCCGTCCGGAAACCAGCACCCTCCAAAATAAATAATCAAAAACCTAAAGCGAAGGTTTCAGGCTTACGCCTTCCCGGGACTTTTTGACTTTTCTGCTCCTCCTCCTGCTTCTCCTTCCTCCACCCTCCCTGCTCCCCTTCAGCTTAAATTGTTTCGCCGCCACTCACCCTCTCCACATTTTAATACGGCAAGCGCTGCTTTGTTTTCTCTTGCTTCATTTCGTCAGGTAATATATCTCTATTATTCCATTGCTTCTTTCTATCGGCTATCTCTGGATTTTTCTTCTTTTTCAGCTTTGAAGTAGCTTTCACGCTGCCTCTCCATAAATTCTGTTATCCTATCAGACTATATTATCGACTTAAAAAAACTATTTCATTTCTCTATATCAGTGATCTCCAGGAGGAGAAACTCCTCAAATAGAATATAAGGCTATAAGCTGAAAACAGGAGGCCAAGTGAGGATCAGTGGTTTAATTTTGCGGCGTAGATGGAAACATCGGGTGCTAACTCAGAACAATACGCCATTTCTTCCTCCTCCTCATCTTCCAATGTTGGTGTAAATAATAGTAACAGTGATATCAGTGCCGTTAATGAAACCTGGTATGGGATGAGGCTAGCCCCTGTTAGCCCCTTCCGTTCTCCAGTTTCTTTTCTGTTGAATTACGCGGGCATTGTCCGCTCAAGTTCGTCAGCTCGCGATTCAGAGGCCGTGATAATCAATAGCGGAGTTACCACTTCGGAAATACACTCTCATCATTCTGAGTCTGGCGCCGCGTGCAGTAGCAGTGCTGGTGAAGTTTCAATACGGATTATTGGGGCTGCAGAACAAGAACAAAGTGTTGCTTTAGGTTCTTTTTCTACTACCTCTCTGAATCAGCCTGGACAAGTCGATCATGATGATTTGATGGGAAATAGAGGAATGACCGCATTGGACGACGATGCGGAGGATCGCAGTGGAAGAGTCCCCCTAGTGTCTTCAGCCACACCAGCCACTAGTGGACAGGTTGATGAAAATGTCGGCAATGCCTCGGAAAGCAACAATGGGGATTCATCCTCTTACCAGAGGTATGATATTCAGCAGGCTGCTAAGTGGATTGAGCAGATTCTTCCTTTCTCACTGTTGCTATTGGTTGTTTTCATTCGTCAGCATTTGCAAGGTACAACTCCTGTTCATCTATTTTATGTGTTTTATGTTCATTTTGGCTTCATGCTCCTAGAACGCTGCAACGGAACGATCAGAAATATGCTTCTCCCTTATTTCTTTTTACTGGTCATTTGCACTGCCGTTGAAGAAATCATGAATAATGGATAAGATATACTAGACTTGATGAGATGGTTGGACCATATTCATATATAATTTGTACGGTATGTTTTTCTTTGGTGTTATGATTTCGCATTCAAATAGCATGGCCGTGTTAGAAGCCTTATCTTGATTGTTCTCCGGAATTGTGCTTGGTGGAGTGATGGCAGGACAGAGAATTTGCATGCCGTTGTGAGTGATAGAAACTATGAAATTTTGATAAACTAATATCGGTACAGCCCTTTATATTTAGGTTTAAACTGCATGGTTAAAGGTAAAAGGGCTGGTGTGAGGGTAGAAAAGACAAAATATGGTTAGGAGATTTTTTGAGGATCATTGAGACTGTACCTGGCTTTATTTACTGTTTATCCTAATTGAAGGCATCACTTGGACATTGCCAATTTGCACTTTTGAATATTTCCATATGATATGTTGATGTTTTATTCTTGGAACTTGCAGGCTTTTTTGTCACGATTTGGATTTCAGCTGTGATGTTCAAATCAAATGAAATTGTTAAGAGGCAGACAGCGCTGAAGGTGCTCTGCCTTGATTTTGCATGTCCATTTTTCCCTCCAATTAGTTACATGTGACTCCCGCTTCCTCTGTACAGAAAAAAGAGGTTCAATGCAATTTCTATTTTGCAGGGTGATAGGAAAGTCTCAGTCCTTGTCAGTATCTCTCTCATCTTCATGCTTCATGTGATATCCATTTATTGGTGGTATCGAAGTGATGATCTTTTATACCCACTGATCATGGTTCCTTCAAAATCAGCACCTCCTTTCTGGCATGCTATATTCACCATCTTGGTTAATGGTATAGATTTATGCAGTACCGGCATCCATCATTTTACCCTATTGGAAAATTAGTACGTTGTTTGGTTTTTAATTGCTATACTATAGTTATACCAGACTTCATTATACGTAATTGGCATGGAATGTACATCCATAATATATGATTAAGTTAGAAATTCAAACTTCTCTTCAAGTATTTTGGTCACACTTGAACTGAACAAAACATTTTCCCCTGAAGAGAATCCAAACCTGCTGGTATTTCAATGTGTACGCATATTTTATATATATATATATATATATTCAGCATCATATTTCGATACTTTTTGTGCTTGTTTCATGAATTTTATTTTCAACCACTTATTCGCTGCAGTGTTTGCCATATTTTTCAGTTATATAATCATGAGCAATATCTTTCGAAATCTCTAGAGTTATATTTTCATGCTTTAGTTTTGGTTTGGTTGATTGTTTTCTTGTGCCTTGACCAATTGATACTTTTGTAACCAAAATCTTTTCAGTTTTTTTGTTGGTATTCACAGTCACCATATTTAATGACTTTCAGATACGCTGGTGCGACAAGTAGCAATGGCTTTCAAGTGTTTGCTGCTTATCTATTACAAAAATGGAAGAGGCCATAACTTTCGCCGGCAGGTTAGCAGTAGCTTCTTCACTATTTCCAACAAGCATATATTTTTCAACTATATTTTGCCTCTGTAACTAACTGAAAGTTGCTACATTATTTCAAGGGCCAAATGTTAACTCTGGTTGAGTACTCATTGCTGTTGTATCGTGCCTTGTTGCCTACATCTGTTTGGTATCGTTTTTTCTTAAACAAGGATTATGGGAGTCTTTTTTCATCACTGACTACAGGATTGTATTTAACTTTCAAGCTAACATCTGTTATTGAGAAGGTATATTTTCATTCTTAGATCAGGCTTCCTAGTGATATACGTGTAGATATTTCAGTATGGGGCTAACTTATTCCATTGTCTCTAACTTCCTATGTGCTTGTTAGGTTCAATGCTTCTTTTCTGCCTTAAAAGCATTATCAAGAAAGGAAGTTCATTATGGAATTTATGCCACAATAGAACAGGTAGATTTGCCCATTTCTGTAAACCACATTGATTAACTTTGGAACTGAGTTATTTCTCTCCCTACATTGCTACAATGTTTTTCTTTTATCTATTCATCTGCTAGAGAAATGGATAATCTCCTGCATCTCCCCATGTTTTTCAAAAAATATAAACTACAGATCCTTGAGATAATGGCTGGTCCCCTTCATTTTAAGTTTGGTGGACTAAATAATTCAATGTGGTTAGCCATGTTGCTTTGTTTAAATAACATGTTGCAATGATCTAAAGGTAGAGCTGCCTGAATAGTTGCATCTGTTGTGTATGATTCCATTGGAATAAAAATCAACATCAATGTAAAATATGACATCTATAGGTTCCGTGCAAAATTCTTTTGCCTTTTCAATCTTCCTCCACACATTTCATCGGGTTCCCTGCATCATTTTTATTCTTTAAATGCTAGAGAAGTAAGTAGAAATGTACGATCATATAAAAGCTTTTAGATTACTATCTGTGCCATGCATTACTCAAGGGAAAGATATCTAGTTAATAGTCATAATTATGAATCCTGCAACATCAAAGAAGCATCAAGTATCAAAATGGACAACTGAATTTTCAAATACTGGAAGTTGCGGACTTAAATTATATTTCCAAATCACAAGTCTACAGCAAGTTTGCTCATATATTTGCATTTGCTGCTGATACTGTCAGGTTTCACTTCAGATGAATAGATTTCTGTTCTTGGAGAAAATGGCCTAGAAGCGAGATTAAACAGTCTTTCCACAGTGAAAAGCATGCCTATTTGTCATGCTATATGAAAATTTCTCTATTTGTGTTATGGCATGATTTGCAGGCGACAATGTGTTTAATCTGATAAAATGTAGTAGTCTTGAATATGAGAACAACCCATTTGTTTGATAATTAAATCCCAATCTCACAGAAATGCACGGTAGAGGGACAAGGCACACTTCTAAGGGCAATAAAGTACACTTGTATAGAATTGGATTCTTTTTTGGCTGGTGAAGAAGTGATGGTTATTTGAGGGCTTATTTCCCCCCGAGTTTGAGCCATAAATCCTTATAAAGTATTGGATTTTCCCTCATGTCATAATAATTTATCCACTTTTCGCCTGCATGTGGTCATTGTTTACTAAGCCTTATGCAGACCTGTTCTTCTCCTTGATCTTTAAGCTAGTTAAAAATTCAGCTAAGTTTTCCAGGGTGTTGTTACAGTTAGCATGAGAATGAGGGGCATGACTTTTTGGTGAATCTTCCATGCTCTTTTTTATCTCTTATTTGCTTTTCAAAGGGGACACTGTCTTCTGCTTAAGTACTTTACTAGTCCTTTCTGCCTAACAAAGCTGCTTATTTTACATTTAAGAAAATCAAAACCATGTTTATATTAATTTGGTTTTATCATAGTGTTTTAGTGGCAGTTGTCATGTGGAAAATTCTGAATTATAAATGCAGGTAAATGCTGCTGGAGACCTATGCGCTATATGCCAAGAAAAGATGCATGCTCCAGTTTTGTTGCGCTGCAAACACATTTTCTGTGAGGAGTGCGTATCTGAATGGTCAGTCATAATTCTATTCTTCATCTTTTTGAAGCCAATAGATAATAATTGTTTAGGGTGAAAAACAAATTAGGTAAAAGTGTTTTTCCATTAGATAAAAATAGAATGTATTAATCTAGGTTGATTAGTTTTTTTTATTTTAAAACAAATATGGCCACCTTTTTTGAGGCAGAGTTAAGCTGCCTCCCTCTTTTCTTTATGATATTCATAATCATAATAACTATGATAATAAGTTTTAATTGGTAATTTCCCCTGGGGGGATTGAGTATTGCATGAGTGAGGGTATTAGAGATAGGGCCGCCATTAATCATTGTTTTAAGGTACATTTTTTCCTGATAGTTTTTGCAAAGGAGCATATTCGCCCTGAAAGTTTTTGGTAGAGCAATTCCGCCCTAGAAGTATAAAATCCTAGCAATGTTGCCTTGATTCAACGGAGAGTCAAACGAACTTCCACCACATGGGATAAGATGCCACATCTTTATCCATGTGGGATAATGTTACCCTGAAATATGTACATTTTAAACCCGAAAGTTTTCACGAATGACCAATTTCACCCTGGAAATTTTCTTGGAGGGAAAGTGATGTGGACGGTGGACCCCTACGTGGTGGATATCTGTTTGCCTTTCCGTTTAATCAGGGCAACGTTGTTACATTTTTATACTTTCAGGGCAAAATTGCTTCACCAAAAACTTTCAAGGCGAATACATTCCTTCGAGAAAACTTCTGGAATGAAAATGCACCTTAACCCTTTAAAAAACAAACAAACAAACTAGTGGGGGTAGTTAGTGGGAATGGAATTTTCTGTATGTATATCCTTCCATAAGAAAAGAAAATGTGCTATCTATATCACTGGACATCCAATTGATTTTTCTTAGCCTAACGGTGAAAACAGAAGCACTGATTTTTCGTTGAATACAGACTACAAAGCATGAAAGAGAGCCATGTCCATAAGCAGCACATATAAGATATTTCTGTTAGACAAACATGGTGCAACACTTTAAATTTCACATAGATATCTTTAAATTTGTTGTGATGTGGTGGTTGTGTTGGTGTTGTTTTCTTGTCAGTGGCTGGAGTTCCTGGAAAATAGAACTTTGATTCTTGCCACTGATTCATCAAATGCTTAGCAATGATGATCAAGATAAATGAATGAGATATATCTAGATCGGATTAATATTTTATTGAGAATTATAGTTATTTCTCCTTTCTTGACCAACGAAAGGCATTAACCCTTCAGGTTTGAGAGAGAACGGACTTGCCCGCTATGCAGAGCATTGGTAAAACCTGCTGACCTGCGGACCTTTGGAGACGGATCGACAGGTCTAATTTTCCAGCTGTTTTAGGCTCTCAAGTGTTTTTCAGGTTGGATGATCATCATAATTCACCTCGCAATTTACCTGAAAATGCCCTTACTTTCTATGATCTGAGAAATTCTCATCAATGGTTGCCCCCCAAAAATTCAGACTGAAGGAAAGCATTATAAATATGTTTCACGTTTAGTGCATAAGCACATGTTCGATTTTGTGATAAGGTATGATGAGCGAGGGTTTTCACTTGGTTGCCAGATGCTCAAGCGAAAGGATTCACGATCCTGATATTTCCACATTTGTCTAAAATTACGATGAACACAAATCTGTTCATGATATTATATCCCTTTGAAATTTAAGCTCATCCTTTCTCCGGCGCTTATTTGTGTTTTTTTTTATGTGTGTGGCTCATACGGGCTTTGTGCCAATATGTTAAACAGTCTGTTGCTGGCCTGCTGAATTGCTCTTTATTTCGAGAAATATGTTTTTCGGTGTTCATCAATATTAATAAATAGGAAATCAATAGCGAAGATTGATTTAGTTTATATCAATAGATAATAGAGTCAATGATCTTGATGGGTTAGACTCGAGACCAATTGTGGCTATGGCTACCAATAAGCGAGTCTTGAGAAAAAGTGAGTTGGAACGGAACCTGAATGCCAACAAATAAAATTATAAAATCTGCTTCTATTTATTTGGCCGTTGAAATGTCAGCGAGTGTTCGTAGGGATTTTTGAAGAGCAATAATGTGGAGAAAGAGGACGGCTTGGATTAACTTAGCCTGCTGTGCAAATATGAATAGAGGAAACATAAGTAAATATGAACCTTTTTTGTTGTTGGTGGAGGGATTGTTGGTGCATTTGCAGGATCCTGATGGAGGGAAGACGACTGGGATGAGAGAGAGAGAGAGAGGCGTTAATTCCATTACCTTCGTCGCTTTTTTTTTTCTTTCCCATGTTCCTTATAGTTCCTTCCCAGTCCCCCTTATGTTCCAAAATATGCAACAGATATTTATGCACCACTACTCCTCTGTTCGTGTGTTTGTGTGTGTGTGTGTGAGGGAGGGAGGGGGGAGAGAGAGGATAATAATGTTTAATAGAAGAAGAAAACACTGTCTTTGTGCGAGAGAGGGAGGGAGAGAGTGATCGAGGATAATTATGTTTAATAGAGAAAAGAAAACTGTGTCTTTTTCAACGGACGTATTTTGATCAAGCATATGACTTTTTTTTTCCTGCTTGACTGTTGCCGCCGTAAGAAGATATGCAAGTATGGGCTTTTTAACCAGCATTCGAGTCTCCTGTTATCTAAACAAACGACCTCATTATTGTATGTAAGGTAATAAGGTTATAATTTAGTTTCTATTAAAATGAACTAAAAACACCAATATTCAATTCCTGATTATTATTTAATTATAATAGTTTTGCTATCATAGGAAGGACCATCTGAAATTAAAAAAACCTTGTAATTATTATAATTCCTTATCACCCTTCTATTATTATCAGCAGGCAGCAGCCCTCTGGCTCTTCCAGTTGTTTAGAACATGCCCGGACTCCATGTATTTATATGAATTCAAAATTCCACGCTCCCCTTTCAGTCTTGATTTGGGGACCGATCATTTATTATTAAAGATTCTATGAAATTTTGTTGGTTACATTAAATCATAGTGGAAGCAGAAATTTAATTATCTTAAAAATTATGTACTTGTGAAATTGTAAAAAAAATAAATGAACGAAAATGCGTACTCATTTGGTACACTTGGTAAATATCTTAGCCGTAAATTACAGAATATCAATTATAAAGTTTGGAACCTCGGCTATAGATGTTAAAGGATTGGTGACGAATTAATTGTAAATTATAAAAACTTTAGTAAATGTTAAAAAGTTAGTTACATATTCTAAAAGCTAAGTTGTAAATAATGCAAAATCAGTTGCGAGTTAACTATAAATTTGGGAAACTTTATAAATCCCTAAAGTTATGTATAAAAATCAGTAGACTTTCTTCTAAGAACCATAAGATTTATTGCTGGTTGGTTTCTTTAGTGTTTGGTTCGGATCTATAAGTTATAACCTATTACAGTTAATCTCTTAAGATGCACGACTAAAAGTTAAATACAGTAAATCCAGATAAGACAAATTTGAGTCGATATAAAAGTTCCAACCTTGGGAATTCCTCTATAACAGTAATAAAATAAACAGTCACGCAGATTTGGAACGCATTTGGCTCAGATGCTCTGTTGCTGCCATGGAATTGGATCGATTCTCACCAACTTAGTGTAGGTTCCCTGCCCTGCGTGCCCTTCTCATGACGGTATATACAGAAATTTCAAAATATTTCATACATACTGCTCCCCCGCATATTTTCACCGTAACAAGTCTCGACTCTAGTGATGTAATGTTGATCAACAGTACATATTTTCAACACTCACGCGCACATATAACTTAAGGATTTCATGTTCAATGTGGGTCATACACCTGTATGGACGGAAGATTGGAAGTTTATGCCAAAATGATGAAGCCTCAATAATATCCGTCTGGTCTTCTCGTGCCTCCGCTGAAATCGTCGTGGAAAACTAGTGCGGATGGGTGCGAAAATTAGCAACACATCGATCTTTGTATTTAAGATGTTGAAGTATATATTAATCAGATATTTCAAGCTAGAGAGACAGATCGATGCATACGCTTGCACAGTGGTTTCGAAAATGACGGGCAGTGGTCGGCTGGTCCTCTCTCTCTCTCTCTCTCTCTCTCTGTGTGTAAATAATGAAGCAAGCTCCATCATGAATGAAACCAAACATCATTTTAATCCACGCTCATCACATCCCCACAAAGCCTAGCTCGTTTTGTCATAAATAATGAAGTTTACTGTCATTCGGATTCTCCCTAGCCCCATAACGCTGTGTCATTAGATTACAACCTCCCTTTATTTCCCTGTCTCTGACTCTCATGGCGACAATGACTCATTATCATAATATCATCATCATATCTCTTGAATTTTCTTTTTTTAGCTCTGAAAGAGAATCTCAAATAAGAAAAAAGAAAAAAAATATTTTACGTCCTTAAGCTAAAGGTCCTTTTTGGTCTTTACAGATCACAGCTTCCGTAGCTTTATATCTCTCATTTTCCTCCTTGGCGGGCTCCGGCGGAGACTTTCATAAAAAGCATACCAGAATTAGGGTTTCTGGCAGATTGACTTCTTCTTCTTCTTCTTGTTTTTTTTGGAGGTTCTGCTTTCAGAAATGTTCAGCTTCCAAGCATATCCTTTTCTTCCGTCCCCCAAGACCTAATTAATTGAAAAAGCTCCGTTGCCGGAGAATATGGAAGATCTGTATTTTCTCCTCCTTCCAAAATTCTTAATTAGTTTGGTTACCAAGGTAAGCATGTCCGTTATTGTTGGATCCAATATTAATCCATCATTCTTCTTCATCTCACTCATGGGTCTAGCATTTCGCACAAGTAGGATTTCCTTTGCTCAGTCAATTCAAGTGCTATATGATGAGCTTGTCATATATGTATTTTTTGTTTCTTGGAGCACCAATATTTATGCAAAGTTTATGCAAGAAAATCATGATTTAAATATTTTCTCAATTCTTAAACTTGCATCAATTAATATGTTTAACTTCATCACTTGTCTGGCTAGCTAGGTTAATTAGCTGATCATTACAATACGATTTTGCCGATGCGTCCCTCCAGTTCTCTCAAATTTTTTTCATTAGTTGTCCGGCTAGCTGATCATTACAATACGTTTTTGCTGATACAGCCCTCCACTTTTCAAATTTTCTTTTATTTGTACCTCTTCCCGTTTTTTCTTTTGGTGTGGCCAGATACCTCTTCGGTTTTTCTGGTACCATATTGTCATGATTAATTATAAGCGTAGTTCTTGCAAATCTTACTTTTACTGGCTTCTTCTTACTTCTGGAATCTCTTCATTGGGTTAACATTTCATGTTCGTACCAGTCCGAAACTAAAGTTTGCAGTCAACGTTTTCACATGATTAAAATCTTTAGCTCATTGTCCAGAAAAGTAAATCCGTCTTCGATGCATCTTATTTCCATAAAGTCCTTTCTCAAATGTTCCTACTTTTCCTTTTGAAGTTAATTAATGATCAACAACTATTTCATACATGACAAAAAAGGTCTGTACTATTAATCATTTGAGCCTTGTCGATGAATTGAATTAGTAAAATCGTTTGAATTGATCATCTCTAGCTCTGACTTGAGATTAGCTTGTGTTGACATGCAGAATCATATTTGTGAGGGAAAAGATAGGAGCTTCCTTCAGCCCAGTCATGGATGAAGAGTGAAGGGTTGCTGAAGTAACTGCTGACTCATTCATACACATGCTCAGTGATCAAGCGGCATCGTTTCGGTACTGAGCTTGTGTGAATGAAGCAGCAGGTATTTTGCTTCCCCTTTCTCTGTGCTTGGACTGAAGGGAGCTCCTTCTTTCTCTTCCTCTCCTCATCGCAACTCCCCAATGGCACAAGAAAAAGCCTTTGTAACCACACTCACCTGCTAATTTGCAGCTGGGTGGCTGGCCTATCTGTAAGTATTTATTTATGTAGGTGTTATTTTGAATTCAGAAACATGTTTCGGCCCTAAGTGATGAGTCTTCAAAACCAAATTCACATAGACTCTACTTATAGAGCTAAGCCTAATTCTTTATATTTTTGTTGAGATTTTATCACTGTGCCGCGTGCACACACTGACTGACTAAGAGCTGTGATTTTAAAAATAATTTTTACAAGTTTTGAGATAAAATCTATGTTTTGAATAATAGATTTTGGAAAATAGCTTTTACAGATTCGAGGTAAAAACTGGGTTTTGAAAAGTGATTTATGTTTGAGAAGTTATTAGCTTTTACAGATTTTGAGGCAAAAAAGTGGGTAGGAAAGAGGAAAGAGAAGAAAAAAGTAGGAAAGATGAAAGAGAAATAAAAAAAAATAGGAAAGAGGAAAGATAATGAAATAAAAAAGAAGAAAGAAGAAAAAGTAGAAAAATGAAGAAAAAGTATGAAAAAGAAAATCTAGGTTTAGATTTTATAACCAAAATAGCTTTTAGGAAAAAAATTTTACTTGAACAAAACCTCAGTTTTAAGGTAAAACCTAGGTTTTGAAATCAAGCCTAGGTTTCAGAATGGTTTTCAAAGAAGCCCTTGGATTATCTGTGTCTATATTTATTGTAAATGAATTACACTATTTTGGGCTAGTTATAAATTACTTTTTATACATTTTATACTTTGAAGTTTACATTGATATATTTATCAATATACATGTAGATTTAAAGCTATACGAGCAAAACTAAAGTTAATTGAAATAACGATAATGCTAAAATCTTAGAGTACGGTTTGCAAGAGAGTTGCTTGAGAATTGTAACTTGAAGTTCAGTGCC
>JANTPZ010006547.1:0-13207 GCA_025593235.1 Vachellia pachyceras | reverse complement strand
TTATTGACGAAACTAGAATGATTGTAGCCTGAAACTGGACTATTATTCTACAGCATCTGGGTAGAGATAGTAATAGGCTGGCGGATAGATGGCCAAAAGGGCTCCCGATTTGATAGGTAACTTTTGTATCTATGAACAACCCCATCTTCTTTGCAACAGATGGTAGAGGGAGGGGAGCTGATATCATTTAATCTGCTTGTATTTCTCTGTTTTGAGCAATGAAATCCAGCTTCCTACTAAAAGAAATTTGTAGTGATATTGCTAGTAGAGAAAAATCTATGAGGCAAATTTACAGTTTTACCTAATGAATAAATGCTTTGTTTGGCAATGATTAACCCTCACTCGAAAACACGTTTAATAGTGTGTTTTTTTAAAACGACATAATTTCTTTTATATATTTACATCAATTTATATAAATAAAAGCTAATAATGTAAATGAAAAGGTCACGTTATGGTCCATCTCCAGCACGTGCTTGGATCTTGACTCCCATGCCAGCTATCCGCTGACAGACACGTGCGTCTGTGTCGTTCTCGAAATGTTAATTTTTAAAAAAAATGTAAATTAAAAAAAATTCTTTTACTAACATAAAATATGGGTGACTTTCACCGTCATTGATTTTCTTTTTCCTTTTTACTTTATTCATGCATGCAACTTGCATGAGATGTAAGCTACTTATATATCTCTACCCTATTTGTTTATAGATTAATTTTACAAAAAGTTTAAAATATTTAGTTAGTATAATTTTAACTTAATCACGACTCGATCCTCATAATTTTAACTTGATTGAAATTTAGTTATTAAATTTTAACTTAATACAACTCAATCCTCATAATTTTATTCGTTTAAAACTATAGTTTTTTAGTTTTAAGAAATAGCCCTACCCTAAATATAAAATCTCAATTGTCGTGTAAATGTGACTTAGAAGTTTTTATTTTGAAACAATGTTGTCCTTTAAAAATCTTTTAAGTTTAAATGCAACTCCGGTAGTTTTAAAACATAACAATTCAATCCCCATGACAACGTTGCCCTTTAAAATTCTTAACAATAAGGAACAAAGTTGTTCCATTTTAACGTCTTTACAAGTGTAATCAGTTATTACAATAAGGAGTAACGTTATTACGAATGTAGTCATTGATTAAATATCACATTTTTACTAATAAAAATTAACAAATGTAACCAATTGCTCACATCCCTCAAGCAGTTGAATTTCTCCAAGTGTATAATTTGTAACCAAGTGTAGTGGGTGTTGTTATTAAAAATATTATAGCCTTTATAAATGTTGTCATCGACGAAATAAGTGTATTTAGTAAAAGAACATTACATTTTTTTTACTTATATTAGAAATAATTCTGCATTATCTTAACCAAAAAGTTTGATTTGCCACCAAATGTTTTGTAATTAAGGTTGGGTGGGATCAAATTAGACGTGATTTGATCCAAATAAAAAAATTTGTTGATAAAAAAATCACCATTGCAGGTGGTCAGCCAGTGGTGATGCTGCTATGATGATGGCTTTATATATATTCACATGATCATTTTGAAATTATTGAACTCATATGATATTTTCTAGAGATTTTTCTTTTTAGTCATTCAATTTTATAAAGTGCCTTTTAATCCTTTAATATTAACATGTTAGTTTCATTGACAAAAGATGTTGTCAATCACATTTTAAGGGTCACAAAAGATCTTAAATATTAACATATTAAGCGTATATTTCAAAATAAATATGATTCATATAAAAAAAGCTATCCTTTGAAATTAAAGGTATTAAAATTAAAAGACTAAAATGTTACTATATAATTAAACGAACAAACCCAAATCTTATGAAGTGACATGATTAAATATAGACTTTTACCTTAAACAAATTTGAAGATTTACCGGTGGAGATTGGGTCAAGCGGATGAGGAATCCACACTCAGCATTTAATATTTCGGACATAATTGCCTCTGAAACAAAAAAGAGAACGATGTTTAGAAAAAAAAAGAACCTAAATTTTTTTAAATTATTGTTTAATTAAAATAAATGAATGTAATTTGTTTGAATAAATGTTAGTGGAAGTTGATCCAATAATGAACTAGAGTTAACAAGCATGGTTAACTAACTAAAGAGGTTAAAAGGGGGGATAGTGGATGACAGTTAGCAAAAGTCGTTGGTTGTTAATGGATGGGGGCTACTACTGTAATTTACAGGCAAGAGCAGGTGGTGTTGACGTGGCTAATGATAGGCACGTTGAGGCCAATTTTTTAACATATAAAAAATAAAATAAAATAATGTATTTAATTACTTATATTATTAAATTCAAAAAATCACATGAAGAGTGTATTTGAATTCAAAACACCAAGGGATTATTGCTTCTTCCATGATTGCCTCAATATTTCTCCTTCATGTTGTGCACACCCACTAATCATTGTCTTCAAATTTCAATTCCATTGTTTTCAAGAATTTTATTATTAATTTTCTAACGTTTTTATTTTTATTATTCTTTTTTTTCCAATTTATAACGTGATATATAATGTCATTGTTAGGTAATGCAGTTTCTCATTGAAGATTTATATATACCTCATATATAGATGATGTTGGATTTTTCATATTTAGTTCTGATACATTTTTATAGTGTTGATTTAGGGTTTAGGGATTTTTAAATTTTAAGAGTTCATAAATTTTATGATATTTTTATTTAAGAGTTTATTGTAATTAAAAGTAGTCACTCTTTTTTTATAAGAACAAGTATCATTATATTGGTAGTGATCATATTTAAAATACCGTCAAACACTAAATGTAGATAAATACGTATATACTTTCATAGTGACACATCATCATCCATGCTCTATCCAATAAAAATATTATAATTATTTTTTTATGGATATCATATCTTATAAATTTTTCTTGATTATTTCACTTTATATATAACTCATTATAATATATTTGTAGGACTCACAAGAAAATATAGCTGTAATATGTTCATTAGAGAAAATATTAATGATATAGCACTCCGAAAGTGTGTAAGTATTTCTCCCAACAAAAAATTTGAATCTCAAGATATTCACTGTTCTATTCGGGCACAGTAAATGTTAAATTGTGAGATTTGTGGTTCATTATCATGTGAATGAGGAATTGTTAATAATATAATTGCTTATGAAATTTTTATTGAAAATAATTTATTGTTGGTTTTTTTGCATGGATTGATGGTTTATAACTTTTTTTAAAAAAAAAATCAAATGCACCTCTTATAATAGGTACATAGGCATGCTTGTTATGATCTTAGAAAAGCATGTTTACGTAAGTGGAGATAAAACTCCTAACATATGCTTATATTATAAATCTCAAATCATGTTGAAAAAGTAACTTTTACCGTTAAGTCAAATAGATACATGCAATGTAAGTAAGTAAAGTAGCTGGTTAGTTAACATGCAAAGAAAATTTTGTTATTTGGAAAGACCATTTTACAATTTAATTTGATATCCTAAAATTATTGAATTAATTTGTTCAACAAGTCAGCAATTAAAATTAAAATTGAGCATGAACTTATTAGGGCTGTAAGGATTATAAATTTTATGGTTAAAAGACAAATTTACCCTAAAAATATCCATGGAGTTCCCATCTCTAACCCTACCAGATGCAAACGGTCAATTAAACATAACATTTTTAACATACATGACAACATTACCCTTCAAAAAATTTGAGGACACCTAGTGCAACTCTATAAATGCTTCTGGAGTAAATTTACCCCTAATCCTAAATTTTATTATATATGGGGAATATTAAGTTAAACAAAACTGATAAGTTCATTTAGTTAGATGATTGGAATAAAAATAGACTGCTTAAAAAACGTACGGGCAAAGCTCTCGAAAGTCAAATAACCTCTTTGAGTTTAAAACGTGTCATGAGTTTAAAAAAAGCTGTACGTTCAATCAAAGACTTGAACCAGAGACAAGAATATGGTAATAATCTAATCAACCTATGTGCTTTGTACTTTGCCTTTTAATTGTAGGACCAAAAAAAAAAAAGCAAAGAGAAATTCAACCTTTTTCAACTCTCTCATCGTCCTGGTCGTCATCATCATCTCCACAATTTAAGTTCATCTGTTCATTTGTTCATATTATGTCACACACTATAACTCAATGGTCCATAAAATGTCATAATGTGAGTAACATCATCAACCACTGAATTAAACTTCTCAAGTAAAAAAGAAAAGGGATATTTTTCGTGTGAAAAAGAAGTTTAGATACATGTTAGGAAAATCCGTTATGAGAAAAGAGTTACAGTTTCCGAGGTGATTTTACAGCTTTCGAGATGATTTTTATGGATTTCGAGATTGTTTTTACAAATTTTGAGATAATTTTGTCTTGGTTTACGTGTACCGTTGGAAAAAAAAATGAGTTCCCAAACAAGCTGCGGAAGCTAATTAGAGCTAAGCATAATTGTAGGCCTAATACTTATAGATTATCCACTAATAAATTCCTCGTATTGACATGACATTTGAACTTATAGCTTTGTGAGATGAATCAATTTTTTATCGACTAGATCAACTTTTACGGACAAAAAGGAAAAATTTTATTGTACTTTGACAATAATCCCATGGTCGTGCAACAAGTATGAAATGAATGAGTTACTAAACATAGAATTCTGAGCTTTTAACCTACAATGTTATGTTAGAAAGAAATTACTCTCATTTTCTTTATTTTTATTTTTTCTTAGTTTCTCATATAAAAAATTAATAGTTCAGATTTATAGTTCATAAAATTATTATATTATTTTGTGAATTGATTTTTTACTTTGTTTGAATCACAATTATAAATTGTGTATATTATATTTTCACGATTTAAACATATTTATTTATGTTTATGATAATAATTCTAAGAAGAAACAAGAAAATGAGATAACTCAAACCTACAATGTTAATGTGAATCCCCATTATTTTTAAATTCATAATTGGCCCTTCAAGTTTACCAATTTTGCATTTTTATCTTACAAAATCGTGTCAGTTCATTTTTAAATTCAAGTTACGTGTAAAATGAGTTGAAATTCCGAGTTTACGACCCGAATTTACATCCATGTATATCATAAGTTAGCCTAATCTTCTGAGTTTGATAACCTTACTTTAATCCAACTATTTCTATGCTTTGGTAATGCATATAATAGAAGGTAAAGTAAGAAATGATCAATATTACCATTACTTTGATAGGGAGAAGTAAAGTGATATCATCTGAAAATTTAACTAAAAATTTACAATCCGATTTTGCTTTATCTAAAAATTTAACCCAACTTCTTCATTTTAATCTTTAATTAATTGCATGTTTCTCGGGCCTTTTTTTCTACTCGTTCTTTAATGTATTTTTCCACACATCCTCTTTCATTTATCATCTTTGTAGACCAACTGCTACTTTTTTATTTTATATAATTTGAACTGTTGTTGTTGCTTAAAGAAAGAAGTTTTTCTTGTTTGTGAATCACTTCCTCCCAACAGACGGGTAAACTAAGATAAAAAGAATCTCGAAATTCGTAAAAGTATATCAAAATCTATAAAATAGGTTCGTTTGGAAAAACGGTAGAGAAATACTTTTACACAAGCTAAGGTAAATATATGAAGGAGATTATATCGTTTTACAAAAGATACTGTTAAACGTGCTTTTATACTTTTGAAAAACTTTACTAAATGGAATCAATATCTCATAGTCTATAAATTCCGTAGGAAATTCATGAAAAGGGATGAATGAAGAAGACGGCACATGGGAAACTTCACAAATCCCTAAGGAAGCAGTTGGGTCAAAGTAGGGAGAGACAATGTCACCGTGTCTTCAGCAACTCACCTAGTTGCTGCCTTTCCGCTGACCTACCTTCTCCAACTCTCTCTCTCTCCTATAGCCTCTCTCTCTCTCTCTCTTTTAATCCTTATTCTGATCATAAATGTGTAAATAAAAGAGCTAACACATAAATTTATTTTATTTTGTATTTCAATTTTATCATTTCTTTTTAGATTCTCTCTATGTATTGGGATATTTTCATGGTGGAAGTACTCCATAATGTTCATATTATAAGTCACCTTTAAAGCTCTAGTTACCTCACTAGAATCAATAAGATGTTGCTGACTTAGTAATATGACTAAAAATAAAATACTCAACTGCTCCTATTTATAGGGAAGAGAGAATGAATTTTTTTTTGATCCTATATATAATCCTTGCTATTAAATTTTAATGATATTTTTAGATCGTTTGTGAAAGTTGTGGTCTAAAATATGATTTTTTTAGACTGCATTTATTTGGTACAGTTTAAAAAGAGCACCTTTTAGGCTGCACTTATGATGGTCTTTTTAAAATGTATCAAATAGGTGCGGTCTAAATAGCTAAAAATTTATACTTTTATTTATAAAAATGTCATCGGTTATATTTTTTATACTGTAGCATCTAAATGTGGTCTAAAAAGGCCAGTCTAAAGTAGCATTTTTCTATTAGTGTATGAAGTGAGAAAAGAAGTCAAACTGTTGATACTTGAATTGCTAGTTAGTTGTATTAGATATTCCTCTAGTCATATTTATTAGTCAATTCCAACATACTTCACATAAATAAAAAAACCTTAAACTAAATTAACTTTATTTTAAAATTTAACAACTATGTGACAACAAAGTTAATACAACAGTAAAAGGGTAAACCTATGCATTCATATAAAAAAACTTAATGATGCGACTTATAAATAGGGTTATTAACATTCTTTCTCACTACTAAAAAAATGTCATTTAACGATGGAAAAAAATCTATCGTTAAATAACTATTTCCATCAAAAAATTTCCTTTTAACGATAGCTTTTTTGTCATTAAATAATATTTTTTTGGTAGTGTAAATAAATTTACCAATATCTATAACATCTTTTTTATTAAATTAGGTGACACAGGAAGTTAAAACTTAAGACATGGATCTTGGAGGAACAAAAATTGTATTTGCTTATAATAAATGTAGGACATATGATCAAGTGGCTGTCACGTAGACCAAACACTACCATATGGCATTAATTACCGCATGCATCACTTCGCACCAAATCTTTTAATTTAAATAGGATTTGGTTTTGTAAACCATGTGAATTTTAATATATAGATACACATATATATATATATATTAGATTGATGTTTGAATTTATGGAATGCATTAGCAGTATTTATTTCTGACAATAAAAAGTACAAAAAAAATTTCTCAGCCATCTTTTGGGCCTTATATCCGACAAAAATTCTGAAATAATTGTTTTACGAAAATAAAAAAATTATTTTTTTGAAAAAACATATGTAATATTTTTATTTCAGTAATAAAATTTAATCGAATACAACCCATTTATATATATTTTAATAACAAAAAAGTATTTAATCATCCAAAATGAGAGTTTGTTCCTCTATTAATAGAGATCAAAATAATAATATATATTTCAAAAAAACAAAAGCATCTATTTTTTTTTTATAAAAGTCTAGCGCATAAAAAAGACCTTGATCACTTCATCTTCTGTCAACTGAAGCTGGACATTTTTTTTTAAAAAAAAAATATTTGCCAACAATTAATAAAAATTTGATCTTTTAACTTGGATAATTTAAAATTTTATCAATTTAACGAGAATAAACAATAAGTTACTTACTTATATGACTAGAGTGATATTTAAATTCTTTGATTTAATAATTTATGTCTGTTTTCCTTCAGGCAAACAAAATAATAATAATGATGATGATGATGATGATGATGATAATAATGATAATAATAATAATAATGAGCTCCCTCCCTCCTTGAATTGGCCAAGCTATATATTAAACTCAATTTCATGCCAAATAATGAACTTTTAAACTAACTTTAATCAACTAGTCCAAATCCATGCGATGTAAAACACTTAATTAAATCAAACAAAAGGTCAAAGATCTCTCGTTTTTCTAAGCCATTAGTCATTATTTAATAAAATTTCCAATGCCCAAATGCATATATTATCAATCTAAATAAATGAAGTTGTTCAAAGACCTTGTTTAATTAAAAAAATCAATTAGTCATCAACTTTGACCAGCATGCATATATATATATATATATATTCTTGATCTCTGGTCCTTAATATAAGCAACATTTTCCCTGTGTCTGAAAATTTAAACTTATTAAATACTTGTATTTATATTAATTATCCCCCACTCATTAAGGAAATTACTACAATAATTCTCTTTCATCTAATAATTTACTAGAATTAAACTTTCACTAATATTTTATTCTTACTTTCTCATATACTCTTTTCATAAATAGGGTATATGTGAAAAATTATTTGATGTATTTATTATTTTAAACTAATTTAAACGGTTAGTTTGTCATGTGCAATTTAAATAGCTGTTGCTCAAAAAGAAATTATATTATAGCATATCCCTAGAACTAGTCGGTGGATTTCAAAGTATATTTAATAAAAATAAATATCGGTCTTACACTTATTGTTCTGCACTTCTACTATAATAAACAAGTCCTATTATTTATAGTTATAAATATAATAACCTGCTTTTGCATTTTATATGGTCTTGTGTGTTTTTTTTTTGCCGTTGAGTTTTGTATATTAATTCATTTCAAATTATCTTAAAAAAATTAAATTTATCATCTTTTAAGTATTGATCCGTATATGAATATATAATAATCAAGAGGAATCAATTACTTGACTTATATGTTATATAATTTAATAATTAAAATCGGAGGGAGTAATAAAATGATTTGAACGTCATATAATTTAATAAAACAACTCGGAAGTCATCTTAAACTTAAAATGGTACACATAAAGATTTAATAAAACTAATTTTCTTACCTTATACGTCAATATATAATATAATGATGTATAAATAAATATTTTCAATGATGTATTTACATTTTTAATCACTATAAAAATTTTAACTAATTTTTATAGTAAGGATGTGGTAATATATAGGAGGAGATATTATATATTATTTCTAATAAAAACTCTATTAGCATCAACATAGTGTATCTGCATCGTTTTTTTTTTTGTAGAAACTATGTAAAATTTCATAATTTAAAAAATATTAAAAAAATCGACATATAAAATAAAAAATTATCGCTTTTATTTAAATATCTTTAATTATTTTTCTGAATTCTTGTAAATCTTTTTAATTTATTTAATTAAGAAGGGAAAATTATTTTTTTTTGGTGAAATGGGAGATCTAACCAACCGGTATCTGACCTTTTGGGCCGACTAATCCAGGGGTGAGAAACAGTTTTGTGTTATTTAAGCTTCAACCCCTCTCAAAGATCTTGCAGGGGATCGAACTCTGTTCGTCCTACCAAACTCAGTCCCAATTGTTACTGAGCCAAGATGGGTAAATTTTTTTTTTGGGCCAACATTAAGAAGGGCAAATTAATGGTGAAGGATGAGTCCATGTGGGGCCACGTGAGAAGGACAAGGGAGCGCAAGACACGCGTGTGTGCCACCGCCACCTCCTTACATCATTCACCTCATTTACTGCCCCCCATGTGACTCCCTCCCTTACATTCTTACAATTATTTTTATTTATTTGATGGTTAAAACATTTTTAGTTACTCACAAAAAAAAACATTTTTAGTTATTTTTTATTAAAAACCATTAATAAGGGTCAAATTGCATCTAAAACATTATTATTTTTTCAGGTGTATCTAGCATATTAAAGTGTTCTTTACGTGTTGATGTTGGATGTATAAAAAAATATTTCAAGGTTCTTTATGTAATGAAGACAACAGTTTATGGTGCTAGAAGCGTATAAAAAATACTTCAGAATGTTAGATGTGTTGCAAAATAATTTATGGAAATTTACAATAACGTTCCAATAAAAAGAATTAATGAACAAAAATTTTAAAGATTGGTAAAATTACTATCATGTCCCCGCAGTAGCTGGTACAGTTGTTATTGATGGCTGGTGAAATTGTTAATGACTACCGAACCAACTACTATTGGAACTTGATGGTAATTTTACCAATTTCAAAGAACTTTTGTCCATTAAGAAAATTTTTAAATATTATTAATTATTCATTAAAATTCTATAAATGTTTGATTTCTTGCAAGCTGACTTAAGCTTAGAACTACCCTTTAAGATAGACTTAAAAGGGCTTTTGCTCACAAAGCTTGCTAATGTCATTTGATAAATATCTCCAAGAGTGAGCTGAGCAACATATTTCATTCCATTTACAATCATTCTTTGAATAATGTAAAAATAAAAAAATGAAAATAATTTAGCTTAAATCTATTTAAAATCCAAGTAATTGAAATTAAATCAATCAACTAGCATACCCAATAAAGAAATTTCTATGAAGTTCATATATGAAGTTATTAAAATGAAAAAAATGGTAAACTTTAAGTCAACGGACTCAATTCACAAATTCAATTGAGTTTACCACCATTATAAGTTTAAAACTGAATTGATAATATTTTCGAAACTGAAAACTTAAAGAAGGTAAACTTATTAAGGTAGTTCGTAAGGTTACCAATCAGAAATCATATAGCACTAATATATATTTTTTAAAATCAAGAGGTGCGGTTGAACCTACTCAACTCAACACAGGTCCGCCTTTGTTAACAATAATGCCCGTAATCCCTCATTTATAGTTAGTTGAGGCATTTTTATAAATAGATTTGATTAAAATATAATATTTCAATTTATTTTATTTTTTATATTTATCTATCCCCTAGCCTAATTTAGTTAATAAATTCATCAACCGAAATACAATCACAGATCTAAATTTAACCGAAATACAATCACAGATCTAAATTTAAGTACTGATATTTTTTGTGTATAAAATTTTACAGAAAGTTTCAAATCCTTTTTAGTAATAAATTTTTAAATATAGACTTTTCGATAGTTTGTTTTAAAAAACAAACTTCATACCAAAAAATGTTTTTAACAAACTTGCATCTGACGACAACGTGTCAGATGCAAAAAATATATTATTAATAAATCTTTGTTTTCTTTTGCTGTTCAGAGACGGCATTAAATACGCAAAAGACAAACTTTGACCAAAAAAATTTTATAATTTCTTTTTTAAAAAATGTCCAAGTCGTTCTCTCATTCACGTTGATTAACTGTAAAAATTTTAAAACTATTTTTTAAATATAATATATAATTTATGAGGTAATATGTAATAATTTTTTTCTAACTTACATAAAATAACAAGCAGAACTTTAGACTAGATAATTAACGTCATTATCCTATTTAGAAATTTTTATTAGTTTAATTCAACATAGTTAAAATCTTTATATATATATAAAGATTTTAAAGATGTGCAAAGATGCTATGACAATTAAATCAATTAATATTGATCCTTTATCAAACATATCAATTTAAAAAACGATATAGATACTCATAAATATTTTTAAAATGATATAAATATGACATGATTATTAAGTCAACCAACGTTGACCATTTACCCCAACTATGGTTTTTTTTTTCATTGGTATATTACTATGTTTTTTTGCTGTAAACAGTGCTTTTACTAATAAGCACTCAGCTTAAAATAAAAATTGTATGCAATAAACTCAGCATATATAATTGAAGCTGTTGGTGAGTTGAGTTTGAGTGCAAATTTAAATATATCTCATAGCAAGATTCAATTAACAAGGCTCATTTCATCTATAAATTAAACGAGTCAACTCGTGAGTTTAGTGAGTTGGTCGATTTAATTCACTATAATATTAAAATTAAAAAAAATTAAATTCTCTTAATTTATAATTAACTATCTCTTAACATTTAATTTAAAATAATTAAAAAAGCTAACCTCTAATTGATTTGTTACTAAGATACATTTTGCTTCTAGGTTTACATATGGGTCCACGGTTAAATTTTTTAGCCCTTCCAATTTCGATTCAATTATAACTTAATTTGATTTAATGCAATTTAATTTTTGTTATTTTGAATTAATTGTAACTTAATCCATGTGCTTTGATCTGTTAAAACTTAATCTCTATGATATTAACTATTTTATAATTTAATCCATGACTTTTATCATGTATATAATTTTATTTTATAAATTTTCCTTTGATTTATTATGAGCGTGGGTTAATTGTGATACTTCTTCCTGTAGATATGACCGACCAATTTTATTCCTACAACAATAACTTATTTTATTTACATAATTAAAACAATTTTCACCTCTAAGTAATTTTGCTATTTGACCTTACAATTAAAATCAAATTAATGAGATTTTTTAACTCGATAAATTTCTAATTCAATCACTACGTAACATAGATAATATAATATTGTCTCAAGAGCTAACATATATCTGGAAAAAAAAGGTGCTAACATATAATAAAACCTTAATCGATTAAGAGACCTATTTATCTCAATTCATTACTTATTTTTAATTTCTTTCCTTCAAGTGTTATTATAATAATCATCCCTTCGAATTTAGCCGAAAACACAATGAAAAGAAGCTGCATGAAATTAACAAAGAAGAAGAAATGATTCTTCATTTAAGTATTCATATAATATTAAAAACACTAAATGACATATTATTCCGTGAATTAAACATTTTCTTATTATAATACATTCTCATAAATATTTTTTAAACAAAAAAATTCCCACAAATAATAGATAAACATGTCATGTAAGGGTGTTTTTTAAAGGGAAATTTACCATTAGGTCCCAAATAAAAGAATTAATGAATAAAATATCTTAAAAATTGGTAAATTATCATCAGATTTTAGCAGTAGTCGATCCGATTATTATTAACAACCTCACCAGCCATCAATAATAATCGGATCAGTTATTTAGAATCTAATGTTAAATTTCCTTTTCTTAAATTATGGTGCTTAATCTTTAATGTACAAAACACGGAATATGGCCTTCTCTAAAATTCCATGTTTTCTTGCTACCCTGTCTCCCCCCCGTCTTTTCTCATCCATCCCTTATTATTTATTTTCTTCATTTTGGATAATAGTGTAGATTTCTTAAAAAGAAAATAGCTTGTAAATGATCTATGAGGGTTTATATTGCTCGATGTTGAATAAAATTTTTTAATTTCAAAATTAGTTTTTGAAATTTATCCTTTCGTAATTTTTTCTTTAGTACGGGCTAACTAATTCAGATGGAATCAAGTCAGACCATACAATACAAAAGTATTTAATAGTAATAATAATTGATTTGAAGTGTAAAATATTGTTGATAGTATGTGATAATTTTATTTTTGTAGAAGGCTCACGTTTTAATTTTATTTTGGGTGGTATAGATATGCATATA
>JANTPZ010006546.1:0-11679 GCA_025593235.1 Vachellia pachyceras | reverse complement strand
ACTTTTTCCTCTTTCCTCTTTCATACTTTTTACTTCTTTCTCTTTCCTCTTTCATACTTTTTTCCTTCTTTTTCTTTCCTCTTTCCTACTTTTTCTTTCTTTCCCTTTCCTCTTTCCTATTTTTTCTTACTTCTCTTTCCTCTTTCCTACTTTTCATCCTTTATCTTTCCTCTTTCTTAACCACTTTTTTACCTCGAAATCCGTAAAAGCTAATAACTTCCCAAACATAAACCACTTTTCAAAACCTAGGTTTTGCCTCGGAATCTGTAAAAGCTATTTTTCCAAAATCTATTCTTCAAAACCTAGATTTTACCTCGAAATCTGTAAAAGCTATTCTGAGAATAGCTTCCAAACTAGCCCTAAGTCTAACTTAATTGAATAAAAAAAAAAGGTCTAACTTAAAGAGTTAATTCCTAAACCATGATGAATTAATATTTTAATTTTTGTTAAAAAAATATATGAATATTTAGTGACAAGCAATGCTTGAATAGAATTGTCTCAAGTATAGAAATAATTACATTTAATAAAACAAAAAAAGAAAAAGAAAAGTGTTGTCATCTTGTTTATTTTTTAGGTTAAAATATACTTTTTATCCTTTATGTTTGCGTCAGGTTTCATTTTAATCTTTTAAATTTAAAAAGTACACTTTCAACCCCTCAAACTTAACTTCGTTGTCTCTTTTAACGAAAATTGCTGACTCATCAAAATTAACGATGTTATTTTAAATATTTTTTTATTTTACACAATTTGAAATATCAAATTTATTATATTATTAAATTAAAATTAAAATGTGATCATGCTTTATCAACGTTTTATCTCACAGTCATCAATTAAATTTGATGAGTCAGTAATTTCCGTTAAGAGAAACTAACGGCGTTAAGTTTAAGGGACTAAAGTGCATTTTTTAAATTTAAAGGATTAAAATGAAATATGATACAAACATAAAGGACTAAAAATATACTTTAACCGATTTTTTATTGCTATTATTCGTATCAATGCGCTAACATTTTTGTGCTGTAGGCAATATTGTTAGAATATTGACTAGTCGCACATAAGGTGCTATCTTGGAGAAATTACTATTAGAGATATATCGTATTTATCTTTTTTTTTAACATGATATATCTCATTTATTATAATGGATCATGGAATTAACAAAGTTGAATGAGTAGAACTATATAAGCATGTGTCGTGATGTATAAAAAACAAAGAAGCATGTATTGAACAACAATAATGGATCCGTTTCGGAAAATGGTAAAGAAGTACTTTTATGCAAGCCGAAGTAAATATGTGAAGAAAATTGTCTCATTTTACGGAAAAATACTGTTGAACGTAGTTTTAGATTAAAGTTAAGTGCACATTATCTAACAATATTCCAATGTTAATATAAAATATGTCAAAATTTATTCGCAAAAAATAACAAAGCCCATCTCATACTCTAAAAAAAATCATTTAGTCCTTTAATTTTCACTTGAAAAAAATTATTGGTCTCGTGTCGCTTTAGATTCTCTGCTTTTTAATGTATTTTAGCAAGAGTTAAATATTGAAAAAGTAAGTGGAATGTTCAAAATAATATTAAATTATATTATCAAAAAATAATATTAAATTACTATTTTTTTAATTCATTAACAGAATTCATTATCTCTATAAAGACGTAATTAAAAAAAAGTAAAACTATAGAGGCAAGCCGATTCACTATCTCTATTTTAAATTTTTCATATAATATTAAAACTCAAATTTATGATTCAAATCCTAAAATCACAAGCTTTTTTATACATAAATTCTTAGAAATGCACCCACGATCTATGGGTAAGGTGAAATCTTCCTTCCTCTTAGATCATATCGATGTTGAGTAGAGTGAGCCATCACTTACCTTTAAGCATTTACCTAGACACCCAAGAGTTAGGATGTCTCCCCAAGCGTCATGATGGAGCCACGATAAAGTGGCACTATAAGTATAAAAACACTCTTATCAAAAGTAATAATGGATGTAATACAAATCAAATTATTATCTAAACTATAGATCAACCCATTTTAAATTTAAATGAATAAACCATTTGTTGAAATATGGGCCACCCTTGTTGGATTAGGCCCAAAATCCATTTTAGGGGTAAAAGCACAAATAAGGAAACATGTGGGAAGGAAATTGTGATTTTCCCAAAAAGGAGATTAAATTTGAATAGACGCGGAAATGGTTGTGCAAGTGGTGGGCAGTTGTGTTTCAAATTAAAATTATTATATTAAATAGAGGATAACTCCTCTTCACACAAAAAAAAACTTATGGAAACACAACTCCCATTTCTCTCTCCAAGGCCTATCTCTCTTCTCCCAGTGAATTTGTTGTGTACATTTCTTTAGGTCTAAGACAATTTGTGATCCAGAGATCGCGTGGGTATCTGCAGATTCATAATTCGACATCTACAGGTACGCTCGGAAATTCCTTCATTGGTATCAGAGCCAGTTTGTTCCAGTGGCAATTTCATTACTGTATAAAACATGAATTTAGCATGAACTTTGCAAAGTATAGACATTTCAGTAAATGCTTAACGTTTGAAGCATGTTCTGCATATTTGAACGTATATGTGTTTTTCTTTCTATGGCTTCAATTTTGCTTTGTAACTACATGAAGATATTGACATGTCTTGTTTTTCCATTTAACCTCTGGTATGTCTGTGAGTATGTATGTGTTCAGAAAACATGAATCATGCCTCTAAAAAAATGAAAGAAACGAGAAAACGAAGCCGATGAACAAAATCTCAAATCTGGGTTATCATAAAACACGCGTTTTAGGATTAGAAAACATGTCACTAGTGTAGAACTATTCAAGATGAAAACGTGGACACCAAGAACGTGAAAAATAGACACCGGACAACGGAGTTACGGAGGAAAAACGAGTTACAAATTCCATCGTATTTTTTCAGAAAAAGAGAAAGAATTAGGCTCCAAAAGTGCTCCCATTGTGTAGATCTTGTCGAAACGAAGAAATGGACGCCAAGAAAGCGAAAAACAGACGCCGAATGACAAAGTTATAGAGGAGAGAATGAAACGGGTCGGTGGGTTCGTCGAACCCGGCCCCGTTTACCCAACCGGGTCAAGCAGACCTGACTGAAGGTAGGAGAAGATGAATAATGCTCCAAAAACAGCGTCATTTTGCCTCCCACGAATTTAAAAAAAAAAAAGAAAGAAAGAAACAGCAGCGGCGTGAAAGAAGAAGAAACCGGGTCAAAAGTCGAGTAGGTTAACCCGACCCACAAAAATCAAACAAAAAATTGTTTTCGGGTTGGGCCAAAGAGGCCCAAACCAAGAAGAAAAAATAAAAAAACAAAAACAAATTTTTTTAGTTTGGGCCAAGGAGGCCCAATCCAAAAAATTATTAAAAAAAATTTTGGTTTAGGCAAAAGAGACCCAATCTGAAAAATTAAAAAAAGGGCCTGAGCACCTCAACGCATTCAAACCCACGATCAGTACGAGAGACAGCTGCGCCTTACCAACTGAGCTAGAATAACCAATGAAAGAAAAACAAAACATAAAATATTTAAAGTTTATGTAAAAGAGAGGAGCGGGAATGCCACATAGCGCGTGACACAACGTGGAAAGGTCTTATGACATGTGGACCACATCATTTGACACCTGGCAGCGCATGGAGTCCGACACGACGACACGTGTCATGATCCGAAGGCTCCAAAGCGATGCATGCACAACACGCGCCACCACCTGAGAGTGGGCTTTATCCAATTTTTCGATTTTTTTAGGATTTAATATGTTCGGGGGGCGTGCGGAGCGTTTGACCTCCAAATGATACGTGGTCTGTTCCTAAAAATCTTAAAATTCAATATCTTTATTTTGATATGCTATTTACCTATTTTAGAGGTAACTTAGTATTTATTTTAATGTAAATCAGTGCTTGGTCAAGGATTTCTTGAAAATTCTTTAAAGGAATATTTTCAAATTCATTTTTTTGGAAAAACAATGGTGCAAGAAATCTCATATAGCACTGAAACACTATCTTACGGACAAGTGTACATTGAATATGTTGACAAACATGTCATAACGAGGATCCTGAACAAGAATTTGAAGAGGATTTTAAGGAGGAACCGTTTGAAGAGGATCTTGAGGAAGATCCCCAAGGGGACATGAGGAAGACCCTGAGGAGGATCCAGAAAGGGGTCTTGATCAAAACCTTGAAGGAGGTCAACAAGAGCTTTAAGAGGTCTACTCTGACCCCAATCCTAAGTCCTCATTCTCATTCAATTCAAAACCTCGAAGTAATAATGAGGAGGTAGACCAACCTTTCTTCTCCGCCATGGCCACGATGATAGCTGAATATGATGCAATGAGAATGGCCAGAGTTAAAAACATAAAAAAATCATCTATGGCATCATTGCGAGCTATGTCAACAGCATAACTGACAATGAAATTGCAGAATTCTATGTGAATGTCATGATAAAGTATCATGCAGCAGTTAGAGTTGCAGGCACACATTCACATTAACAACCATATGGGTTGATGCAATAAAGAGAACAACAAAGTTTATGCTAAACGAAAACCAATACTTCAAAAGACTGAGGAAATAAATAGTTGATTATTGTATTGCAAATATGTAAAGAAGTATTGTGCTTTAGATTTATGTGTTTAGCCTCTATGTTTTGTTAATGTGTTTAGAACATAACTTGGTGTATGGTTATGACTAAATGCATTGTGAAATGTGACATATTTAGTTTATGTGAATTGTTGTGAAATCTTTATTGTTATTCATATGATATGTCACCTTATTACACTTTTGATAAGTGGGAGGTTTTAAAAAATGAGACTTCTAAAAGTTAACGATTCAAGAAGTACTTAAATAAAATTGTTGAAAGAAAATAATGTAGTTACTAGTATTTGTGTGATGGAAACGTATTCTCTTGATCGTATATCTAGTGATCAAATTATCTTCTTGTTAAGAATAATATAGGTATAAGACATTGTATACTATGTTATGCTACATTATTGCTAAAAACTCAACTCTATGGGAAAACACTTATTGATAAAATACCCTATCACCTCAGACTAGAAAGTGGCAATAAAAAGCATAATTGCCGAGTTGAATAAAGGGGACAAGCTAAATGGTGACAACTGGGATATCTGCTACCGTAAGGTGCAGTATATATTGGAGAAACAGAAGGCCCTTGAACCATTGACCACTATTTTGGTGGAACCTGAAGCTGGGACTATAGCCCAGTATGGGAGGAACCTGGAGTTATACCAGGCTTGATGATCCTACCCAGTTGGTACACTTGATAAAACTTTTGTCATCATAATGTAATGGAAATGGATCAAAAAATTTGTGATTTCCAAGGATTGCACTATAGGGTGTAACCCCATGGTCGTTCTCTACAGAGCTATTCATATACCACTATTTACTAGCTTGTGTTTAGGTTCGCTTTGCAAACGAAAACCGTTGTGGATTCAAAATTGCTATCTACCTAAAACTAATTATAAAATGAAATTTCTTTTTGGTATTTTTGAATTGGGTAAAACAGTAAAGGCAGAATTGAAGTGTAAAAGTGTTTAACGATGGATTTCCTCTTGAAAATGAATTAGGCTATCATAGTTCACAAAGAATTAGGGAAAGTAATAGTTTTCGCACTAAGTTTTGTAATGAAAAACCCATAACAACTCGCTGAGTCAAAAATTCCATGTTATGAACTCCATTCTATGAAACCCTTTAAAAACACTTAGTGTGTGTACGGAAGTCGCAAAGTGAAAAATTCAACTCAACATAATATCACCTCTAAGATCAAGCACAACTAGGAAAATAGAAGAGAGTAACAGATATCTCATTGAATAGGTAAAAATGAGACTTCACTCTACCACGTCAAACACAAAGCAAGTTCAATACACAAATAATCCAAGTTTGGCTCGACCGAGACCAAGCATTTACGTACAAATTACAAGTCCTAACTCAGAAACTATGTAATCCATAACATAAATATAGACTGAAAAATAATACTCCCCTTTCGGAACATCGAACTCAGTCCAACTTCATCTCCAAGAGGAAGGAAGATGCTCAGCTACTCCTTTCAAGTGAAATCGTACTCCAAATGGATGATTGGGGATGCATGAGTGGATTCGGAATGGAATTGGATGAAAATTAGGGTTGTGTGTGTGAGAGAAAATGAGATGGAATGTGTTTTCTGCCTCCCCTCTTCTCCTCCTTCCGAAACTTAACCCTATTTGGTGTGTAATAACCGTCCAAGGTCAGATCCAAGAAGATGGGTAGGGTTTATTTTCAATTGGAGTATAATCTGATGCTGATGCGTGATATTCGCAGCAGTGAACTTCTCCCGAGAGTTCCTGCTCGCCTGATTAAACTTTAGCAGCGGTGAACGTTCCCAGAGCTAATTCCTCATTCTTTGACTAGAGTTCCTGAAATGAAATAGCAAATATTTGAAGTATCACTTGTTCATTATGGGAATTAAGTACAATTATATCATTATTCATGGCAAATGTACCCTAAATCAAGCTAATTAAGATCAACAACCCTATATCTCAGATTAAGCACAAGAAGAGTTATGAAAGGCTAAAATTGAATTAAAAACTTTGGAAATCCCAGCTAAAATATAGTAGAAATTAAGCTCAATCACTTGAAAAAAGAAGAACACTATTATAAGAGTCACCCTGCTGAGCACAATGGAAAATGACCTTATGTGTTAGTATGAAAAACATCCAACTACGCATGCCATGTGGGCAGCTCTCAGAGACAAGTTTGGTGGAACATCCAAACTTAGAAGGCTGACGATCAAGTTTGACACGTATAAGCTTCGGGGTAAAAACCCATGAAGCAGCATCTTCAAGACATGTCAAACATGATTAGAGAGCTCCAAGAAGCTGTACATACACTGACTAATGAGCAGCAAGTGTAGGTTGTAATCAGATCACTTTCCTATAGTTGGGAACATATGAAAGTCAACTTAACCCATAACGATAACATCATAACTTTTGATGATGTTGTGAAGCACATTGAGCTTGAGGATGAACTCTTGGAGGTATATAAGACTTCTGGACATGCCTATTAGACCGAGGATGCAGGCCCTTCCAATGCCAAGCCCAATTTTAAGACGGGCAAGAAATTTTATGGAAAAGATAGGAAGGATGTCCCTAATTTCAAAAGGGGCAGAAAGCAATTCAGAAGAAGAGAACTAAAGGTGGCATAAAGAAAGTTAACCTGAATAAGGTCAAATGCTATGCCTGCCAGAAGATGGGTTACATCGCGAGGGAATGCCCTAAGCGAAATGACTATGGAAAGGTATTGGTGAATTATGTGAATACACATGTCTCTTATGTATCGAGTACCTCTTTTCTAACTGAACCTATATCTTCTTCTTGGATTCTAGACTTAGCTCAACAGACCATATAACGAAGGATCGAGGATCCTTCATGGATTACTGTCAGTTGCCACATCAATTCAAATGGCTTTATGTTGACAATAACACAAAGATCGAGTTCAAAGGAATGAGCACCTGCAGATTAGCTCTGCTTGGTGGAAAGACCTCAATCTTACATGATGTGATTCATACACGGACCTCCGACGGAATTTAGTTTCTATACTATGTCTTTTGAATTATGGATTTGATGTGTACTTTCATGGCAAAGTTGCTGACATTTTTAGCAATGGGACCTTTTACGATTTAACTTCCCCTTAAGAAAGTTCTTTGTAATGGATGTTATCGGTGATTTCAACTTGCATGACTGTTTCATTAGTTCCTTCGATACAATAGTTGATATGAATATTTGGCATGCTAGACTGGGGCACTTGAGTCAGAATCGAATGATTAAACTAGCAAAAGAAGGTTTACTAGGTGAAGTTACAAACATGGAAATGGCCTTGTGTGAAAATTGTCTAGGTGGCAAGGCAACTAGAAAACCTTTTGGTACAGGAACTAGAGCTGAAAATCCATTGGATTTAGTCCATTTGAATATATGAGTTCCAATGAGCGTGAGGGCAAGGCATGAAGCTTAATATTTTATTACCTTTATTGATGACTTTTCATGATATGGTCATGTCTATTTGGTTTCACATAAATCTGAAGTGCTAGAGTGTTTCAGACAATACATGAATGAAGTGGAGAATCAAGTGGAACTTGAAATTAAAGCATTACGTAATGAATGAGGTCGTGAATACTTATACGATCAGTTCAAGAGCTCTGTGAGAAAAAAAGGGATAATTAGGCAACTAACTATCCTGGGCACTCAGCAACAAAATGGAGTGTCTGAAAGAAGAAATAGAACTCTTCTCGACATGGTTAGGTCGATGATGGCTCAAGCAAACTTGCCAATTTCGTATTGGGGTGATGCTTTATTAACAGCAGCCTTTATACTTACCGTGTACCCTCAAAAGCAGTTACTTCCACACCCTATGATTTATGGACGAAACGCAAGCCAAATCTAAGTATCTTAAGACCCTAGGGGTTGGCTGCTTATGTTCATAATGATTCCCATAAGTATGGGAAGTTGGGTCCTAGAGGAAGAAATGTATCTTTATAAGATACTCAAAAGAATCAAAAGGATATATTTTCATAGATGAAAACGAAGATGGAACTGGAACTAAATTTGAATCAAGGGACGCCGTATTTATGGAAAGTGAATTTCCTGGTAGAGGAGAGATAGATCGAATAGTATCTCTTCATGAGACACAAGAGCAAGGTAGTGCATATTGATCTAATGATCCCCAATCATCTCAATATATTGATATGAGTGGGAGATTAGAAGGCTCAGAAAGGCCTTTACAAAGGCCGAGACAAAAGGAACGAAAGAGACAAGATGTCTCTACAAGAAGGAGTAATAGGGGAAATGTACCTAAGAGGCGCTTCCCAATAAAGGGGGTAGCGCTCATGGTCACTCCAGAGAAGATGTGGGCCATGTTCTATACAAGAAGCCTTGTCATGTGCTGCCAAAGGTGAATGGAAGAAAGCAATGGAAGAAGAGATTTGTTCAATGAAAAAGAATCAAGTCTGGGAACTTGCTGATCTATCAAAAGGTCGAAAGGCCATTAGGAACAAGTGGATTCTCAAAATAAAAAGAAAAGTTAATTGGGAGTTACATTAAATGGATGTGAGAACTGCATTTCTGAACGGGGACTTGGGTGAAGAAATCTATATGGAACAACCATTAGGTTTCGTAAAGAAAGGCTTAGAGAGCAAAGTTTGTGAGCTCAGAAGGTCCATTTATGGACTGAAGCAATCTTTCCGACAGTGGTACTTGAGGTTTCACAGAGCGATAACCTCATACAATTTTGAAATTATTAAAGAAGACCACTGTGTCTACATTAAGTGGTTCAATGATAACTTTGTGATGTTATCATTATATGTAGATTATATACTATTGGATGGAAATAACATAAATTTGATTTTGGCTGTTAAAGAATGACTGTCATCAAATTTTAAGAATTGAAAAAGTTCCTTATCCTAGTGCCGTTGGAAGTCTAATTTATGCAATGATGTGTACAAGATCAGATATTTGTTTCGCAGTTGGACTGGTAAGTAGGTTCCAGTTAAATCCTAACGAACATAATTGAAAAGCTGTGAAAAGGATTCTACGATACTTAAAGGGCACAACGAATTATGCACTAACTTATCAAGGAAGCGAATTGCGACTTCTTGGATTCTCCGATATTGATGTAGGCGGAGACGAAGTTGAATGAAGGTCAACTTCAGGTTATACCTCCTTGCTAAATAATGGCGGCATAAGTTGGAGTAGCAAGAAGCAGACGTCCATGGCTTTGTATTCAATGGAAGCTAAGTTTGTGGCTTGCACTGTGGCAGTGCAGGAGGCTATATGGCTGAAAAGATTCATTGAACACCTTGGATTTGGGAATAAGAGTACAAATCTTGTATTAATATATTGTGACAATACAGCAGCCATAGGCTTCATAAAAAACCCTAAATATCATGTAAGACAAAGCACATTGATATTAAGTATAACTTTATGAGAGATTATGCAGCACAGAAAATAATTAATGTACAACACATTTCGATTATGAGTATGGTCACAGATCCCCTGACTAAACTAATAGCCAAAGAAATGTTTGAGAAACATGTAAGGGCCATTGGTATGCGTAAAATGTAAAATTACAAACACTATATATTGAATTTGTGATTAAATTCTTATGTATGTGTACGAGTATACAATGTCTAGTATGTCGTACAGGCAGGTGAGGTAGGCTCTTTCACACAAGCTATCGCCTTTGATACTCATGAGGAGTATGCAAAGATGACACACTTGTATTCACCAATAAGGCAGCAGGAATGCTGATATGGTAGAGAAGAAATACAAGCTATGTCACCTCGACAATTGTGTAGTGTGTCGAAATGAGATCCAATGTATATACATATAAAACATGGATCAAATCATAGGGACTCGCTCCTGTAATACCTATCACCAGACAACAAATTCTTCAATACTGACGTCATGTGAGATATGAGAGGCGGAAGAATTTGGGTTTAGATGCTAGAAACATATACACTAAAAGTCTATATGGTGTTGCTAATAAGTATCAAAACGACATATGCTCTTATAGTATAAGAGAAACACTGTAGCATGCGATTCATACCGAATGTGTTATAGAACCGCAAAAGGGAAGCAAGTGAATGGATCCCTGCTTCATTGCTGTGTGAGTCCCAAGAATTTATGTCTTTTGACTTTAACATTATAATAGAGGTATACTTCAATGACTACTAGCTTAACGTACATCCTACTATCATGATGGATGCGATACAAGGTATTATGTTAGGAAAGGGTTGATGTATTTTAAAGTGATATGTGGGCGAAAGGAAGATTACTTGAAAATGCACAACTATGCCGGTGTCTGTGACCTATCCCTTATGACATCAATTTGGTGATTTCATAAGTGTGGACACCACGCATATAAGAAAGACGATCTAAGTCTTATATTGACTTAAGATGGATTAGATTCGTTAAGTAAAAGTGTATTTTTGGTTAAATCTAGGACATATGAGGAATAATAACTGAATTCAAGCTACACGAAGAAAGATTATCTTGTGTTGATCCTGTGAAAGGGATTTTTAGTACAAACATCTAAAAGACGTCATGCACATGCGGTCACAGCAAAGCACCTAGTATGAAAGGTAGAAGAAAGAGGCCGACGATTCCTAATCCACCAAGTGTGAGTGGGAGATATTGGAATATGAGCCACCCTTGTTGGATTAGGCCCAAAATCCATTTTAGGGGTAAAAGCACAAATAAGGAAACCTGTAGGAAGGAAATTGTGATTTTCTCAAAAAGGATATTAGATTTGAACAGACGCGGGAACGGTTGTGCAAGTGGTGGGCAGTTGTGTTTCAAATTAAAATTATTATATTAATTAGAGGATAACCCCTCTTCACACAAAAAAACTTATAGAAACACAAAACTCCCATTTTTCTCTCCAAGTCATATCTCTCTTCTCCCAGTGAATTTGTTGTGTACAGTTCTTTGGGTCCAAGACAATTTGTGATCTAGAGATTGTGTGGGTATCTGCAAATTCGTAATTCAGCATCTACAGGTACGCCCGGAAATTCCTTCACCATTTTTCAAAACTAAACAAACCAAACTTCCTATAAACTCCAGTACTAAAAAAACTAATAACTAAATATTGCCTCCATGATCAACCATGTTAAAATAGCATAATACTAGTATCATTAA
>JANTPZ010006545.1:0-17237 GCA_025593235.1 Vachellia pachyceras | reverse complement strand
TGTTTATATTAAGAACCTTAAGAAACAAATCTGAATTGTAATTTTCAGAACTATTGTGTGAATAATAATGCGTTCTATTTTAAATTTGCATTTTTATTGAATGTTGATATATAGCTATTTATGGATGTAATATTAGATGCATGTGCCGATAATTTGAATACCTTTAAAGAAAAAAGGTTTGTTATCCTTCTAATTTTTATAAGGTGTCCTTTATAATTCAACACTTCTTTATCTAAAAATATTTGATAAATTTTTTAACTGCAAAAGATTTATATTCACGAACCTTGCTACCGGTTAGTCCCTAATACTAGCATTACGGTCCTTTCTTAAATGGAAAACATTGGGCTTTATCTGGCCCAATAATATCTAATTCCGGCCCAAAAAAACTGGGAAGTACACCTGGGGGATGCATCAAATTTTATATTGTATAGTTGATTCATTAGGTAAGGAATTAGCTCATAACTTATAAATTTATTGTTCAAACTCTACTGTTTATGTAAGGATTTTATTGGTGGGTGATATGTAAGTATATATGCAATAGTTTTATGAGTCTAAAGGCATGCCCTTACCCTGTAAGTTTTGAGATCCAACTCACATAAACTTTTTTCCGTATCCAATATATTTATATTTATTTTTTAAGATTTTATATAAAATGAATTTGTTTCCAATCAAATTAAAATAGGTGGATAATTTTAAGCCTTTTCATCAGCTTCACTTACTTGCAACTAGCTCTTGTGATTTATTATTTTGATTTGATTTAAATTTAAAAGCCGTTAGGTTATAGATTTATTAGGGGAATATATATATATATATTTAAGTAACTGATTTTTTCCCTCAAGAATATTTGGTTTTTTTTGGAGTTTTCATAAAGTACAAATATAGAACATTATAAAAACAAATATGTAATGATCTTGTAAGTAAACAATTTTTAAGTACTATTGGCAAAAAAAAAAACAATTTTTAAGTACTCTTCTAGGTGCTCTCTATGTCTTGAATCATATGATGATCTTAATGTGCCATCATAACCCAATTCATCTAAAGTTCTTTTCATGCATTTTTTTTAAAAAAACCCGATATGTATAGGGAGTTGACATATACAGCTTCATATTTAGTAAAGAATTGGATCACGAATAATATTGTCAATTTAAATCTTGTCGTTCATGTAAAAACTTTGAAGCATGCATCAGTCTTGATGAATCCACACAACCCAATATGATATTGGGCTAATGCATCTGTCTCTTTTAATTAAGAGTACCATGTTCGAGATTCCTTAACTATATTATGGTCCACACTTCTTCACATAAAATAAGATTTTGGTGTCCCTTAAGCATGTGGTCAGGAGTTCTATCCCTAACTCATATGAATGGAGCAAATCACTTGACCAGTCCTCTACCGTTTAATGCGCTGACAGTGGAACGAGGGATTAATCCCACTGCTTCCGGCTGTGGGGATACCCTGATGCAAAAAAAAAAAAAAAAATATTTTGGTATGAGCACAGACGCACACACTCGCTCACATGCACACACAAAATTTATGCATTATCTTAAAGCTCAAACTTGATAAATGTTGGTTAAGAAGCTGGTTTCTCATGGTCGGTGGTGTTTCTTTCAGTTAAGCTGTTGTTACACAAAAGAATTGAAGACATATTCACCTAATTTCTATATGTCCATTCTTTATATCCTCCATGAAAACGCCTCCTCGATGAACTTTGAAGAATCTCTTGGAGTAGCTTTAAAGCAACTCAATGTCATCCAATCAACCCTATACCTATAGATAGCTAGCTCTAGAACAATATTGAATGATATGTTGGACCATCTTTTATTCCACACAGATAAATTCCATAACAAACACTCAAAAAAAATGACGCTTAAGCTTTTTATAGTTAAATTGATCTCGAATCTTATTTGCTAAATTGAACAGTCATTTTAATGCAAAAGTACTGATGGAACATGTAAGGTCGAGTTAGAATTATGGATCGAACTTGGCGGTTAATTAAGTTGACAGATGTTAGTTGACAAAAGGAACAAGCAGCCAAAATAATAAATACATTACGAGACCACAATGCACGTACGCCTCTTAATTTCTTTCGGCCAGGCCGCTAGAACGTGTACGCCTTTTAATTTGGTTTTATTTTGTGGTGTGAAGAATTAATTTAGGAGGTGTGCATGGGTACATGAAGAATATATTACTGGAAAGAAAAGCCGATTATATATATTGATTTTTTTTATTTAAAAGGCAGTCACTAACTGCATTAGATTACAACGGTGGTATCAAACCCGTGACTTCCCACTTAGAAGATACTATACCACTAGGTTATAAAACTTTAGGTATATATAGTGACTTTAATATTGGTATGAATGCTTACAGTTAATCAACCGACATCTAAAAAGGTACTATTAAAATATGTTTGTCGGAAAGCTTAGTTCCAGATCCTACGCATGTAGTGATGCTTTCATTCGCTTAATGGGACTTTACCTAACAGTGCAATTTACTTACCTTACAAGCCAAATCTTATATTAAAAAGTCGAAATTGGGATCGATAAGAAATACATGTGAGTGCTTATATTTGTGCCCCCAGTGATTTCAGTTTTTTCTATACTTATATAACAGTGCTTGATTTTAAGACAAACTTTAAGTTTACATGCTTAATCCTATTGTACAATATTCTGATTAGAATCCTTGTTACATTACATATCAATTTGATCCAAACAAATTAATGTGCAGCGGATTTAATGTTGTAGGTCTCACGATCGTTTGCTTGAAAATTTCGTTTTTCTTTTAACACATGAAGAGCAAATGCAAGTGACCAATTGGTTTTTAAGTAAAACTAGTTGGATATGTTTTTCCCTTATGCTGTGCATGGAAGAAAAAATAATTTGTTTCCTTCTTCATAATGAAAATTTAAACTATTATACCCTATCTAAATGTGTAAATAAATCTATCTAAACAAATAAAAATAAAATCCCCCCACGAAATATTAAGAAAATACATTATTTATAATTGTAAACGAGTTGATTTCGTTTGTACCATTATATAAGCATGCAGGTAGGGCCTTGATAAGTGCCATAAAAAAGATGTAGTTTATATAAAACTATACTCCTTAAAATAAAGTATATTTTAAATGGAGAAAAGGGAGTATATTAGAAATGGATGGAGTAACACATATGATGATGATGGCATCATTTGTATCAGTGTTGCAAAAGTACATTTATATAATTTAAAACAAAACTCATTTTATATATTTATCTCATAGATAGTAAATCACATTAAAAAGGTATAATCAAACGGTGGAATACAGCATAGTAATAATGCGAGGGAGGTTGGTAGGGCTAGTATATGAAGTGTATGTTTGGCAAATCCATTAGAATCACGTTTGCACAAGTTGATACACTCCCTTTGTATACTTATATCGACATGTGTAAAATCATTCACATAATGGATTTCCAAACACAAATTAAGTGGTTGTAATCAGAGGTGGGAAAAAGGGTTGGGCCACGGGCCCAGCCGCCTCTGAGTGACGGGTTCAGGTTGGCAAATGCAAACCCGCGAGTTAGGCGGGTCATCCCTACTAACCCCTTTTTAAATTTAAAAAATATATATTACATTATTTGCTTTTTATCCCAATTTTTTTTATAAAAAAAGTAATATTAAATTTTATTTTTAGAAAATTATTGAAAACTTAATATGATAAAATATAATAATGCAATTATGCAATCTTATAAGAAAAAATTGAATAAAAAGTAAAATGAATTTATTTTTTAAAAAACATTTTACCCATCATAGCGGAATCGGGCTACGTATATGCAACCGGTTGGGAATGGTAGGCTAGTCCGTCTATCCTGCCAACTGGTGCGGGCTAGCTCGCGGCCCCTAGTTGTAATGAGTTGGAATAAGAAAGGACCAGTAGTAATGGGAGGGATGGGGAAGAAAGAGGGGGAGGAGGGGACCAGGGAGCCGTCCGATCACCATCAATTGGTCAGCGTTGAGCAATGACGCTCCAGGGTACCCCCAACTCTTCTCTCTCTCTTGTATTTAAACTCATTGAGCCCGCATCCATCACTCTTTGTTTCTAGGTCCATTCATTAGGTAAGGATGGATTCAATTAGAGGGTATTGTTTTCTCAAAGCAAATCACTTTGGTATCATTAATCTGAAACACATTAACTATGTATTCTATGTTAATTTGCATATGTTTGCTTGCTGACATAGTTATAGGCTCCTCAACCATATGTTTACAGGCTCTCAAAAACATATATTGAGGCGGTGCTGATTAACTCGATGTGAAGCATTAATTATTAGGACATGGCATGGGGCTTCTAGATAAAAACTAAGTTATAATGTAATTAAATAGTGCTAATTTAGATCGATCTCTAAACAATTTATTGTCTATCCTATTTAATCAAGTGTTATTAACAAGTTAATTTAAGAGTATCAAGTGTGTTTTTCACTATATAATTGAACTAAATGGATGTATATATTTAAATTCTATAAAATAAATATCCTAGGTAAGTGAATCCATTAAGCTTCATTATCCACCTTTAGAATTGAGTTCTTCGTTTACTTAAACATAAGGGCAAGCAAGGCACCTTACTTATCAACACTTATATAATTACTTTCAATCTCATCTAGAAACTTATAATTAATTGATCAATTATAAACTTCTCAGTGTTTAGTTCATACCATATTTATATTAGATAATCTCTAACTCCAATTAATTTTTAGAAACTTAGAGAACTAATTGATTTTAAAAGAATAAGAAAAGCACACCAATCTAATAACAAAAAGTGTCACGATCAGATTAAGTTTCAATAGCACAAATCTAAAATAAGTTTCATAGTCCAGATAACAAAGTGTAGAATAATGAAATCATCATCCATGCTTACAAAACATGAATCTTGACACCTAGAAACTAAATCATATACATGAAGAGTGAAATATTAATTCAAAGACAATGACCTCCCATGTTACAACACCAAACTCCAGCTAGTATAATCAATCACCAAGGAATCAGGAGATTAGCCACTCATGGTCTGATGAACAGTGTCACCGGAGGTTGGAGTTAGCAAACCCTTATGCAAATTATTCATATAATTATATCCAATTAATCCAAATACGAGTGTCAAAAGGTTAAATTTAGGTACTAAAATATATGAAAATATATAGCATTATCGAATTGTTTCTTGAAATTTACTAATTCAACTAACATTTGGCTTGTCACACCAATGGGATTGGAGAGATCGTTTTCTCATACCATAAATGTTGTCTCATTAGTATGTTACACACGACACATCTTAATGATGTTTTCAAATAATCCAAAGGCATCATCACAACATCTTGATGGCTAACCGGCATCAAGATATACTCTAATTTCTATATAATTATAAGTTATTTCAAATATATTTTATACATATTAAGAAAATCTTAATCTTTATTGACTATGCCTTAAGGTTCAACAAATTTTTAACTTTATTTCTATTTAATAAATACATATTATCTTATAAGAATAAATAAACACAAAAAAAATAAAGGATATAAAATTTTATATTTATCATATGAAAAATTTAATAATGTTACTTATAAATAGCATTAAAAAATGTATTCTCTATACCTTATATAAATACGATATTAAAATCAACGTCATGCTGCACCATAAGTTTTAATCAGACTTGTTTGAATTGATTGCTTTTCCTACATGATAAACAATCTACAAAATGAGTATGTAGAAAGAATTTTATTTTGATTTATGTAGATATATTTTTACGAGGTGAATATAAAAGTGATCCTAATTTGTTATAAGGATGAAGCAGAATCGTACAAGCTGGCGCGGGTCTAATGAAGCCAATGTGCATTATTAATGTTATGTGAATTTAATGAGAGGAGAATAAAGAAGTGAGGAATATGGAACAAGGAAAGAGGCTAAGAGAGAGCGAGCACATAGCATTCCAAAGCGAACGCAGAGAAAGAGGCAGGCATGGAAGGGAGGGAAGGTACTGTTTTGGTTGGAATATCCATATTCCAAACCCCCAGATCTCAACATTGAATCTTTCATTGTTTTCAACAAACTCCTTTCTCAGAAGTCAGAATCTTCTATACACTCCGTGACCTGACCTCGGTCACACACACATAAGTACATGTGTGTGTGTATATGCTCCTTCACGGTCATAACATATATATACACACCTTCGAGGTGATATACTGATCTAAACAACTTTTGATGTGATGGGATTTTTCTGTGCAAGTTATCCTTGTTTGAAGGCACAGAATCCTAAACCCCTTTTCTCGGAAGTCAGAATCTTCTATACACTCCGTGACCCGACCTCAGCCACACACACACGAACATGTATATATATGCTCCTTCACAGTCATAACACACACACCCCCCTTTGAGGTGATATATCGATCGGTTCAACTTCTGATGTGATGGGATTTTTCTGTGCAAGTTGCCCTTGGTTGAAGGCACATAGCGGGTCTGTTTGGATAGTCTGTTTGAACATTCAAAAATCATTCATACTTTTACCGAGATAAAATTCTTCTCATATATTTATCTTTAAATATATGTCCATTCTCCCAACCGATTTATTAAACAAGCCCTTCGTTTGCTGAGAAATATTTGTATGTTTGCTGCGGTAACACGTGTGGCATCCAATTCTGCTAATATATGTGTAATTCAGGACAAGCCATGAACGAGTAAAATAGGATAGAGAAATAAGGTTTACTTTGTTTCTATTTATGAAGCAGTAAAAGAAATTTTTCATATAAATACACAAATCAAAATATAAATCGATTTTTCTAAATTGCAATATTTCATTATTACTACTTTGGAATCGAAATCATTTATTATATCATATGTAATTCATATAAATATTTTAAAACTATTTTAAATTAAACAAATAAAATGAATTGAATTAAAGTTTAATATTTGAAACTTCTAGATTGATCAATAATTTATAAAGTTGCTTGAGTGACATGTAGATTTCACGTTAGTCATTGCTTTATCCTTCAAAAGTTGACAAAAATTTGTCTTATCACTTTAACCACACCCAAGACAAAAATTACTGACTCATTATTTTTCTCCAATCAACTCTTGACAACTAACCCCATTCACCGACTTCGTGCTCCAAATTTTTTTGAAAAAAAACACACAACATTCACCAACTTCTTCTTCTTCAAAGATTGCTGTTAAAATCTAGTTGGTCGGCTCATGTTAGTCATAAACAACATGTAATGACTTTAACTTGTAATACACATATACATATTTATTTTGTGTCTTTGATTATATAATTAATTAAGAATTCTTCATTTTGGTGGATGAATGTTTTAAATCCCGTCCCTACCCATTATATCTAGCCAAACATACTTTAGACGATAAAGTTAAATATCTACTTCCTAAAAATATTTGGTGGCCCCAAAAAAGATATCAATGAATAAATGTTTCATTCAATTCCATCACTTTTTTTTTCTTTCAAGAACTTAAAAACAATGATTACTCAACCACACGAAGGCTTATATAAAATGAATTCCATTGATCATAAGATGCCTCCTCATCAAGGCTAATATTATTCCATGAGGGGTTGATTCAATTAATCAATGGCTACTACAAGAAATCACTATTCAATTTCAATGAGTCCTTTTTCGTTTGAATTTTAATTGAAAAAAAGAAAGGGATGATTAAAGTGATGAACATGGCGGAAGAGAGAAGCAACATTGGCGCCACTTCTGAAATCCAGAACACTCAAAAGCATGATAATGGCTTCTTTTACTGCTGCACCAATCACACAAGAGACTTCTAATTAATCCAACAATTAGCGTTTGTTTGAAAATTTGTTAACAGAAAGGAATTTACAGATTTTAAAAAGAATTTACAGAATCCAAAAAGAATTTACGGATTTTGAGATACTATTATCTTAACTTGCATGGACCGTTGAGAATAGGGAATTCTCAAATAAGAACAGTATCATGTTATATTGGTATCACTGCTTAAACAATCTCTCTGTTTCTGTATATCTTCATTTTTTATTTGATTAGTGGCAAGGGATTGTAAAAAAATATTCATTGAAAAGCTTCAAACCTGGAGTGCAGGAAATATTCTGTGATCAATATTTCAATCGAAGGGTTTACAGAAAATTGGGAAATATTTTATTATGTTCTGCTCGTGATGACGAAACTTAAAACCCATAAATTAATGGAGAAAAATAAATGTTTAGTCAGAGTACTGAGTAGTAGTAGGTAGTCATATTCATATAATTTATATCTCAGTGTTCTGTAAAGTGAGAGAAGATAACATAGAAATGTTTAGATTCTATAAACTGAAAAGTGCATGTCCTATATTTTTTTCTCTGAAATCAAGTGAACGATAGAGGGAAAAAAACAATGCAGGGGCAAGGAAAAAAATTGAAACTCATGTTGAGTTGTATTTATTATGTCTCTTCTTTTACTCCAAAAACATTTAATAAATTTTATACTTTTAAGAAAATACAGAAAACAAGGACAGTTCACTACTTATTTAACAAAATAAACCTAAGTTTTTCAACGAAGAGACACTGTCGAATAATAATTGTGGATAACTTTTTTATTGAGGGTTTAAATTTTGATTCATGATATTGTGAAGGAGTAATTAGACTCGATCCCATTGATATGTAATTAAAAATTTTAATATCATAGATATAAGAAATTTTGGAAAAGTATTTTCTTGAATATATAAAAAATATTGTAATACTTCCTCGTATTCCCAAATGAAGATTCTTAACCCCCCTTTTTCTGCTATTTATTTAGTTTGAAGAGGGAAGATGATGATTGGGAATGAACTTTTTGGTGGGAAAACAGTTTTACACTGTGAAGCTGATAGATAAATATCAGCAAAAAAATGTCATCAACTGACTCCAATCTCATACACTCACTCTCATGTCCCTACTCTCTCCATCTTTCTCTGTTTATTGTCTTCTTCCTCCTCCTCCCCTCTCTCTGTTCTGTCACGAGACCTCCTTCCCTTAGCTTCTTCCACTGACTTGACCTTCTCTGCCTTTTTCTTTTCTTGATTTATACAAAAAGAAATATATATAATTGCCTCAATCACTCCATCTTCTCCTGTCTTTGCCAGCACAACACTATCCTATTGCAGTATCTTTCATCCTCCTCCTCCATCTTCATTTTTCCCTCTCTCTTTCTTTGCTTAACCAAAGACATCTCACATTATTCTGATTCCCTCTTAAATTAACCATTTCTCCTCTAATTTTTAATAGCCCACCACCGCACTCTCTCTCCCCCCTCTGTAGTTCTTGAATCAGATCTTTTTTAACCCCCAATCCATTTTTGCTTGCTGGTTAGTTGAACCAAATGACTCGGCTCTTTCGATCCATATCTTGCGGAGTCGTGGGTTGCACTCAGTTCAACCCACCCACACCGTGTCCGGTTTTTCAGGATGTGAAAAAGGAAGACGACGAGGAGATGGAGGAACAGAAGGAGGAGGAGGAGGAGGACGAGGAGGAATATGAGAGTGAAGACGATGAATCAAGTAACCCTGTCTCGACGCCGTTCATAAGCCCTATCACGAAATCCGGCGGAGCGGATAGTCGAGCTCGGCAAAATCAGAATCAGTCTGCGATATTGGACTTGCTCATGGCGGCGCTGAGGAAATCGCTGGTTACTTGTAGTGTTGAGAGAGAGGACGTTTCTTCCTTGGACATAAGCTGGCCGACTGAGGTTCACCATGTATCTCACGTTACCTTTGATAGGTTCAATGGATTTCTGGGTTTGCCTACAGAGCTTGAACCAGAGGTTCCCAGGAGGGTGCCCAGTGCCAGGTAAGCCATTGTAGCTTTCTTCTTTTTCTTCTTCATTTTTTACGCTAAAATATGACGAATGTATTCAATTTTGCTTTGGATTTCATTTCTTCCATATCAGTGAGTCTATTAATATGAAATTTCTGCAACTTTATGTTTTGGAAATGCACTGAGGACAATGTTAACTTTGACAATTTTGCTTATTGCTTAATATGCGTTGAAATTCTTTGCGTGTGTCAGAGTGTACTGGAAGATGAATTTGGGTTCTTTTCGTGGTGCCTCAATTTATATGGGAGTTTTTATGTCAACTTTTTCTGTGTTTGTTGCAAGTTCCAATACAGATCTTTACGTACGTTTTTTAATTAGAAAAATTCTTAAAGATGAAATGAAATGAGATCTTCACCAGTTCGCTAAACTCAACATAACTATAGGTCGGTTAGAGTTGAAGCTTTTGACGCTTCAATACTGGTTTCATCCTGTTAACCGCTGTATTTTGGTTTGGTTGACTTGAGAGGAAAATGGTCAACACTAGTGGTTAACATGTTAATTTGGCTGGTTTGGCCTCACGTTACAAACCCTATATTCTGCTCAAAAATTTAAATTTATTTAAATACTCACATTTTTTTCAAAACCTAGATTTGTGATAAAATTTAGGTTTGAAAATCTATTTTGAAAAAGGCTATTTTTTTGTTAAATTACACAATCTCTTGTAATAAATTTTCTCTTTTTTTTTTTCTTTTCTACTTACTTTTTACTTTAAATTTCGTAAAAACTATTCTCGTCACAAACATAATTACCTTTTCAAAACCTAAATTTTGTCTTGGAATCCGTAGAAACTGTTCTTCCAAAAATTTATTTTCTAAAATCTAGGTTTTACTTCGAATTTCGTAAAAGCTGTTTTCACTTACAAATGAGCCTGTAGTCAGATTACTTGGTAAAAGATATTCAGACGTCTGTTTGAATTTGCACTGCATATTTGATACAATTAAGAAAGGTTTCTTGTGATGTTTGTCATGAATCCCTTGTTTTTCCCTCTACAACTAACTGGATTAAGAATTTAATTGCAGTGAGAGGAGAGGAAAGAAAAATTATGCTGAGGGGTCAGTGTTTTTATCTTCATATGCCTACTTCGATTTGTCTTTCGGATTCCAGCTAACATTTGTTTTCCTCCATTGGATTCTCATATCATCTCTGATCATTCAGTGTGAGGGTTTTTGGAGTTTCTGCAAAGTCGATGCAGTGCTCATATGATTACAGGGGAAACAGTGTCCCCACAATTCTGCTGATGATGCAAAAGCGATTGTACTCAGAGGAAGGCCTTAAAGTATGTTCTGTATCTATGCAAATTATATGTTAAAAGGATATTCTAATCACGTTCTTCGTGCAATAATATTAAGCTTTAATTTGATGCCTGCAATTCCTGTAGGCAGAAGGAATATTCCGAATCAATCCAGAGAACGGCCAAGAGGAGTTTGTTCGTGATCAGCTGAACAGAGGTGTGGTGCCTTATGGAATTGATGTTCATTGCTTATCTGGTTTGATAAAGGTAAGATAGGCCTTTAAGAACTCCAGAGAGTCTTTCACACGTGTCTGATTGGTATGTGATCTGCAAAATGAAAGTGAATTGACAAAATACATTTTGGTTTCCTTCTCAAGATGAGTCTGGTTTTACAATTCATATATTTACAAGGAAATCTTCTTGAGATTGTTCAATAACACACGTTCATTTCATATCCTTTTATGTGTTTTAGGCATGGTTTAGAGAACTTCCAACTGGGGTGCTTGATTCTCTCACCCCAGAACAGGTGATGCGCTGCAACACCGAAGATGACTGTACTAAACTCGAGGAGCTACTTCCTCCAACAGAAGCTGCACTACTTGATTGGGCCATCAATCTGATGGCAGATGTCGTGGAGCACGAGCGGTACAACAAGATGAATGCTCGTAACATTGCTATGGTTTTTGCACCCAACATGACCCAGGTGTGTAATCTATACAAACCAATGATACACGGTTTATTTTCCTCATAGATGCTCCCAGTTAGTCATACACAGTTTAGTTAGTTTTATTGGTGCAGAATTCGAGTGTCCCATACTCAACTACCAGAAACGCTCATTTATTTATTCAACAAACAGTACAATCCTCTGCCTCTCTTATTACTTGTCTAGACAGTCAGTCAGTCAGTTTGGCGTATCCCAACTCAAGGACAGGTTATACAGATTTAACCCTTCATAAACATAAATTCACTTGTTCAACATTTATCAGAGATTACTACTAAACCAGTTCTATATGCTAGCATTGTATCTCTGCCCATATCAGTTATCTAAACAGCTTTATTATAGATTTAAAGTACTAGTTTCAATCAAATTATTCGAGATATTTGCATTAGTTCACAATAACAAAAAATTACTGAATCCCAGATTTAGTGATCCGCAAGTGCATCCTCTTTGTATATTAATATTTTTCATCGAAATATAAATTTTCTTGGGTTATGCAGATGGCTGATCCTTTGACTGCACTAATTCACGCCGTGCAAGTAATGAATTTTCTCAAAACACTGATTCTGAAGACACTTCGAGAAAGAGAGGAATCAGCTGCACATGAGAGGATGATTTATTCTACATCCTGCAAAGACTATCCTGTTCCTCTACATTTTAACAGCAAGGAATTAATGGAGCAAACCGAAGATGTTATTAATGCCAAGAAGTCAGCACCTATAAGTGAGTTGTTGGGTATCGAGGAGAAACTTAGGACCCCTGAGGAGATGGGAAATAATGGAGAAGATGGGGAATATGTATCTGTTCCAGGTGGCAGCACGCCTTGTAGATACGAGACCGGTGCTATAGAAAATAGATATAGAAGTAAATATGATAGTGAACATTGGCTAAGATTGAGGAAAGGTGTCCGCAAGCTATGCAGGCACCCGGTATTTCAACTGACCAAGTTCAAGAAGTCTGCAAGTACTGTTGGCATTGTAAATACCAGGGCAAAAGGTGGAGAGGCTTGGGCTTAGATCTATTGTCAAATGCCTAGTTTTCTGTTCTTGTTCCTTTTCTTCTTTCATATGTGTGATTTGATCATATACAGATAATTGTGTGAGATTGTGTTCTATAGTTTAACATAGCTTCAGTTGCAACTAGTGCTTTGGCTTTTCTAGTAGATATATAATTTGTTGGAGATGTTGAGATGTTACTCTTGAAAGCTGTGTATCAAATGATTAGCCTAGAAAATGTTTCAGGTTCTCTGACACAATAAAGTTTGAGCTTTACTTTAAGATTAGGGAAGTGAGGACTGATGATAGTTAACACTTGAACTTCTGGAATACCCATTGAATGCCAAAGTCCTTCAAGATCACAACTTCAAGATTTTACATTGATCCAAAATGCCAACTTATGTGGAAGGATGCTGATTGTGAATGGAGCAGAGGAATCTTTGAATCATCGCTTTCCAACTTAGATACTATTCCTGACAGCCTTTACGCACTGTCTTTGAATTGCCAAATGATTCATGCAACTTCTTTACAGCTTATGATTTTTTTTTTTTTAACTTTTAACTCCATTTAGTTGTGATAAACCTAAAAGCTGAAGCAAGAGTTAGCTTTGAAGATCGGACAATTGACATGGCAAGACTCTGGAGTGTCTTTGGCAAAGAAGAATTTGGAAGCTAAACACTAAACGGCGGCCATCAAAGTTTGTCTTTTGATCATCCTTCGTGGCACCGTGGAAACAGACAGAGTTGTGGACCAACAGTTTCAACAAACTAAATCATAACCAGCCTTGACCTAAACTGGCTACATTTGTTGTATGGTACAATCAGTTCTATCATATCATGATAGCTATGGTTTTTTTCCTATTCTGTTCAACTTGGGTTTAGATTATTATTACCACTACTGCCGAAATAAGTTGTAAGTTACTGTAAAAACCTTTCAGTTAGGTTAAGGTAGACACTTTTCTTGGATGCCATAATATCATTTCAGAATTCAGATCCAGCAGACTTGATCGTTGTTTCTTTGTTATCAGGACCATCTTTATTGTTATATGTAGCAATCGCAGCTATGAAGCCTCTAATTTGCAAAATATTTTAGCAACACATTTCATACATTCTACCTACTAATGAGGTCACATCATGTAAACTCACTCTCAAGTGACCCAACCTTCATTAGCACATGACTTTTTTTTGGCTAAACCCATTACTAGAGACAATTCGTATGATGGATAGTCCGACAATATATGTAATCACTTCACTCAGTAGAAATTCAAATATCAATGAGCCACATTCTGAATGATTAGCCCTGTCTGACAGACTCTAATCCGCTGGCTAGCACATGACTTAATCCATCATCATACATATAAGATTTAATCCGCTGGCTAGCACATGACTCAAATTGGGCTGTAAATGCATGGAAACAGGCCTAAGATGATGGCCCAATTTCTGGTTAAGGGAAGCCCAAGATAACATTTTGCCTTTCAATCCCATATCTTGGCCCATATTTATAAATCACTCATACACTCACAAGATTCTTGTGATTCAATACCAACAGTTAGTTAGATCAAGTAGTTAGCGGCTTATTCCAACTTAAGTAAGGTCTCGAATTTGAGTCCTTGTATATGCAGTAGCCACCGTTGGGAGACTCACCCACCATTTACAGATGCGCGACGGGAGTCGAGTCCGGATTAGTTGGGGCGAAGTTCTGGAGACCGGTGGGAAAAAAAGTATGCTTTTATAAAATGTACAGTAAATATTTAGTCTATGATTTTGACATTTTAAATTGCGACTACAAACAATTAGATTTAAGTTACATATGATTATTAAGATTGATGTCTTTAAGAAATGTTGAAACTATAAGAAATTGATTGCGTGTACGGATACTATTTTTGACTAATACCTATAGGTTTCAAATTAAAGCACCTGTCATTATCGTATCACTACCCCTTAATCTTCTGTAGTTATAATACATATTGTATGCATTAGAAGAGAGGGAAAATGATACAAATTACACACACAATTTTTCCTCTTCGTTTCCCTTTCTTTAGGAAAATTTACAATCAAGTTCTAAATAGGAGAATTAATGAACAAAAAGTCTCAAAGATTCACAAAATTACCATTAAGCCCAAACAGTAGCTATCGAGGTTGTTAATAAAAGCTGGTAAGGTTGTTAATGACAACCTCAACAGCTACTCCTGAGACCTTTGGTAATTTTATGAATTTTTGAAACATTTTATTTATCAATTCTCCTATTTAAGACCTGATTGCAAATTTCTCATTTCTTTATCCATTTTGACCCATTTTTGTTATTCCTTGTTAAACCATGCGTTGTCCAGAGAGTCACAAGCATATCAATCTGATAACCTAAATTTGGTTTGCCCATGTATAAACTATACTTCTTGGATCCTAATTGAAGGAGCTAGTGGAGAAATTTGATTTGGTTTTAAATGTAAAACTTCAATTTATCTACCAAATATTTGTTTTTTAAATTATTCCTATTAATTACACATAATACAAGGTTTCATAAAGGGATAATTTCCATTAAAGGCACATTTCAAGGCATTAGCACAGATTTCTTATGAATCTACTTTCCTACATTTAGAATCAGATCAGATGAGTATTAAAGATATAGTTGTTTGTCTCCTATCTATGAAAAGAAGCAAGTGATTTATATATATACACACACCCGACAACAGGACCTAGGGTGGAAAAGAAGGTGCCTAAATATCTACAGGATATCGAAATAAAGACAAAAAAAACATATATAAACTTTAATTTGATTTGTCCATATTCTGACGACGAACCAAAGCAAAGGGATTTATAGGTGGTGCTAATTAATGGATCATGTGGATAACGAAACAAAAGACAACGAAAATTTGCAGGAGCAGGTACCCCACGAAAAGCACAGCATGACAAATATGTTAAACCACGTAGGGAAGGAATTTGGTAGTGTTCATTAAATTAGCTTAATAAAAACAAATTTATACTGAACCAATTATACAGGAGATAGAGATCATCATTAGGAGTTTGTTGCAATGGACCATTTTATTAAAAAGCTTGTCTGCAAATTAAAGAGACATTATATATAATAAACACATAAGATATATACTGGTTAGTGGTTTGATCTTATTTATAATGTCCAAAGGGAAATGAACTTTTTGATCATTAATACTCCTCACGCACTATTTATATGGTAGAAATATAAAGTTTTATTCTGTTATATTTATAAGCGATGCCATTTACCGTATATTGACTTTGTTTTCACATATTATATATGGTAGATATTAAACAGAGATAAAATTGAAGTATTGTTAAATTTCAAGGTAAAATTAATTAGGTTTAAGGCTTTTTTTATTTGTCTATGTGAAACATGCTAAAATTGATTTATAAATAGAATAAAAGGATTAAGTCATATATTGAATTTTTTATATGAATGTACAATCTTACTTTTTATTTAATTTTGCATTGACTTTCTTTTTATCAATATAATGTATATTAAATAGATATCAAATTGAAAACTTATTACATTATAATAATGAATTAATAAAATTTAAGGTTCTCTTTAATCTGTATGCAACATAGAGTATATACTGGAGGTAACTTGTGAACTGGAGGATGAGAATACGTTGGTGTAGAAATAAATGCTTTAACGTTGGTGTGGTGATGTTAGGTGGAAATAGATAGGGAAATTTAGGTTCAAGTCTCATAGAAGGAAGTTATTTATGAAAAAGTCCTAAAAGGTTATCAATGACAAATCGATGAGCACCATTGACAAGTGGAAGAACTGACATTAACAACCTTTGAAACCTTTCAATAAATAACTCGTTAGCGCGAAACCTTACAATAAATCTTAAATACAAACATGTGTTTGTGTGTCTTCAATCGTTGTACGCTCAGAGATCATCTGCATGTCACATATTTTTGCTGCTACTTACTGACAGCTCTCTTCCTCTCTCTAGATCTATCAAAGTACCACGTAACATGTACCCCTCCATATCACTAATATATTACGTACACGGCTACATTAATTTGCACCAGTAATCATATCGTTTTGATCACATTGGTAAAATTTCATCATTTTGTTGAAACGTATTAATAAAGAACATTTTACATAGTTTGATAATGATCGGATCTAACTGAGACAGGTAGCTATGTAAAAAAAATCGCACATAATAAGATTTGATTGGAGAATTGAACACAATCAATATAAGAAAATGGACATAAGTTTTATCCATTTTAAAATTAAAGCCATGAATCGTATAATTTTAATAAAGTTATTGGGAGATCTGTATAATTCACCGGTCTTGTTGGGAATGTAGCTGGCACTTAAGAGAAAAAGATAGCAAATTGGAACACTAGTGATAAAAGCAAGACTGCATATTTAGATGAATTCTATTACATGAAAATATTTAAAAATTTAGAATTAAATGTAAGACTTGTTAATAATTACGCATATAAGTATTCATTTAAAATG
>JANTPZ010006544.1:0-12582 GCA_025593235.1 Vachellia pachyceras | reverse complement strand
ATGATTTTTGAGCTTATTGTGAGACTTTAATACATCGTATTCCTATTTGTTATACATAGTCAATCACTAGTTTATACTTTGATTATTTCTATGTTGCTCAACTACGTACTTGTCATATATTTTGAGCTTGCACTTCAAGGCGGTTTGAGATATGAGTTTGGGAACCCAATTCTGGCCCAAAAGAATGGCAGCCCATGATGATTTATGGCGATGTTTGGTCCCGGGGTGAAGGTAGTGTAATCCACGCGCCGCCCCTCTGGTGATCTCTAGCCTCTTCTTCCACGATCGGATTGGTGAATTGCTATTTGCTCTGTAAAAGTTGCTGATGGAGTGATCCGTGTGGAAGGTTGTTTTTTTTTTTTAGTTGAAAAGGCAAAGCCCAGAAACAGAAACACTACATACGCGGGACATAAGCTCTCTCCCTATCTTCTTTAACTAAAGCAGCAACAGCATCAGGAGGCATTTGCCATAACCTCCTCCTTTCACATTGCGAAGTGCCCAATTTTGCCAAAAGGTCTGCGCATTTGTTCCCTTCTCGAAATGTATGACAACTCTTCACCTGCCAATCCTGTGACAGTAAATCACGGAGCTTCCTCTCAGACCCTCCTCGGAATTAATTTCCTCCACTACCTGCATAGCGTCTAACTCCACAATGACTTTCTTGAAGCCCATTTCCCAGGCTAAAATCAGACCTTCCATAATACCCCAAATTTCAGCCATTCTTGCATTACAAGTTCCCAGCATACAAGAAAAACCTCTAAGCCATTCCCCGTGATCACCTCTAATTAAGCCTCTGCATCCTGCTCTACCAGATTCCATAGCAGCCCCATCAATATTCACTTTACACCATCCTAGATCCGGTTTATGCCATTTAACCATTCGGATCTCATACGTTCCGTTTTGCTCCAGCTGGTCATTCCACTTCAAACCATAGTGTGTCAGAGATTGTAGAATCTGCTGCACCCCCACTAATGGCCGCTTAAATTCTTCATCGTGCATCTGCGAATTTCTCCACTTCCATACATACCAACAAGTAGTCACAAACTTTTCAGGCCACTTAAACCCATCGAAATCTTTTTCTCTCTTTAGGATATTCCACTTCAACCAGTCCTTTAGCCCCAGGTTAAAGAAGTTGTTATCTCCTCTGTCCTTAATTAAGCTCTTCCAGACTATAACCACCAAAGGACAATCCCTTAATGAGTGAATAACATCCTCTTTGTGTTGTTGGCACAGCGGGCAGACATCTATTCCCCTTCCCCATCTACTCGTCCTCTCTCTAGTAGCCAATCTGTCGTGGGCTGTCAACCAAGTAAATGTTCTGATACGCTCTGGGACATTGAGTCTCCAAATAGCTCTCCAAACCTTATTAGGGACCTCCCTTCCTGTTTCTCTCAACCATTGGTATGCTGAGGCTGTTGTGAATTCTCACCCCGGAGTCAATTTCCATTTAACCTGATCAGGACCATTATCAGGAACCGGTGGAGCCATGCACAGAATGTTATTCCTGATGTAATCTGGAATTGCATACCCCAACCTATCCAAGTTCCAATTGCCTTCGTCGTCCACTAATTCTCTGACCTTCATCTTCTTATCTATTCTCTCACTATCAGGAACATAATTAATAAGTGGCTCCTCCATATTTAACCACCTATCAGTCCAAACACTAACAACATTGCCATCACAAACCTGCATTTCAAATTTATCTTGGACACTTGGCCACATCTTCACAAGCTCCTTCCATAAATGAGAATCAGTGGTCTTAGCTTCAGGTCTTCCTTCTTGGTATACTCTTCTCCCATATTTCCCTTTCAGCACCTGGACCCATAAATCACTTGGACCTGTTTTGGCTCTCCACAAAAGTTTACATAGAAAAGCCTCATGCATCCCTTCCATGGATTTGATGTTCAGACCCACTTCTTCCTTCTTCTTGCACATAGTATTCCACGCTATAGCATGCCACCTCCTTTCTTCTCCTTGCTCTTCCCAGATAAATTTCCTTTGGGCTTTCTCTAGTTCCTCCAATATGCTCTTCGGTAGTTTATCATGCTGCATTGGAAACATCACCATTGGTCCTACAACAGATTTCACTAGCATAATTCTCCCAACAAGAGATAGGCTATTAGCTTTCCAGCCACTCAGCCTCTTTTGAACTCTCTCCACTATCTTTCTATATTTCTCCTTCCTTTTCCTTGGAAAAACTATTTCAGCTCCAAGATACCTCCCCAATCCATCAACTTCTTTAAAACCACATTGCCCACAAATCTGTCTTCTGGTCTGTCTTTTAACATTTGGAGAGAAGAATATTTGTGTCTTCTCTTTGCTTATAGTATGCCCTGAAACCTCTTCAAATTCCTGCAAACACAGCATAATAGTCTCTATTTGGTTAGGACTTGCTTCTGCAAACAGAACCAAATCATCCGCAAACATCATGTGAGATATAAAAGGTCCCTCACGGCCAGCTCTCATTCCTCTCCATTTTCTCTCTTGCACCCTATCAAGTATAATATGGGTAAGCTTTTCCATGCCGAGCACAAACATGTAAGGGGATATCAGATCTCCTTGTCTCAATCCTCGAGAAGGATGGAATTCCTCAAGTTTTTCTCCTTGCCAAGGAATACTCGTTTTAGTAGTAGAGATGCAGCTCACCAATCGAGAAGGATGGAAGGTTGTTTGGTGGAAGAAGCTGAAGCAGAAGAGCCTCCTCCAAAGCACTTTGAGCGACTCTGAGTCTGATCTCTTTCCATGTCGCTGCCTACGACTTGTTCCTCATATTTCAGTTCTAGTAGAGTTAAGCTTGAAAGATTCAGAAACAAGAAGAGAGATCAAATCAGTGCTTGGCATCTGCTTCCTCTTGAAGTTGCAATAGATGTTCAAGTTGGACTTCAACTTCTCCCATATCAGGCCTTTCATTGGGATCTTCCCTCAAGCAACTCTGTGCAATGTCCGTGTACAAGCTCCAACAATGTGGTGCTATTTCTCCCACCAAACTCTGATCAATTATAATTCCCTCGCCATTTCCCGTTCCTACCAGATTGCGTACTCCATGCTCACTAATAATTTGGAATGCAGCCTTCCCGCAAATTAGTTCCAACAAAACTACTCCAAAAGCATAGACGTCACTTTTATACATGAGATCAGGAGATTCCCAAGTTCCTTCCACGGGTTCCAACTCTATGTGTTTCACATCCTTTCCTAAACACTTTGGTGCTTTCTTTGAGAAGCCCAAGAATGTGAGCTTTGGGACCCAGTTCTCGTAGAAAAGAATGTTACCCGGTCTGATCGCGCAGTGAATGATGGTGCGTTTGGTTCCGGAGTGAAGGTAGTGTAATCCACGCGCCACCCCTATACTGATCTCTAGCCTCTTCTTCCACGACAGTGCCCGTGACTTGCTCTCTGGTCCGTAAAGTTGGCGATCGAGTGATCCCTTTGGGGCGTAGTCGTAGACCACAATCATTTCATCGTCATCGTCGCAAAATCCAACAAGGGACACCAGATTGGGGTGGTGTAGCTGGCACATAAATATGATTTCCTGCTTATACATGGAGATCCCGTAGGGGGAAAACGTCGCTGCTCCTTGACGGAGCCGCTTCACTGCAATATCCTTCTGCTGGCCGTTGACGGAGATGGAAGCCCTGTACACCACACCATAGAACCCTTCAGCGATCCTCCGGCTTTCGTCAAAGTTGTCGGTCAATTTTCGAAGATGGGAAAGAGAAAAGCGATGGCAGAGATGTTCAACTGTTGTGGAACCTTGTTTGGTAGAAGAGGTTGAAGCAGAAGAGGAGGTTGAAGCAGAAGAGCCTCCTCGAAAGCACTTGAGAAGCATTGCCATTCCCGGTAATTAAAGGTCGGCTCGCAGCTGCGATTGAACCAGTACTCCTATGTAAAGGAGAAGAGCATCAATCAATTCCATCTCCTAATTGGTCCACTTAGGCGGTGGCGGCTGCATGATATTAATTTGAGTATTTGACTATGCAAGGGTGCTCATTTAGATTTCTCAGATTTAATTTTTAATTTTTAAAAAAACTTATTTTAATATAAAATCTAAAATAAAATTAATATCTTTCCTATCATATTTTTAAATAACAATTTTTTTATAAAAAATTGTTAATTTTAAAAAATCAGATCTAAATCATTTAAAATTAAATTTCGATGATGCAAATTTAAGGGATTGAAAAATCTCATCACTTTGATGAGGGTAAACTTTTAATTGAATGGTGAAACTTTTAATATTTTTCAACTTGATTAGATCAATTAAATCGAATTGATTCCAACTGATGATGACGGGAGTTGATGGATGGCAGCGTTTGATCATCACAATTTTGGGCATGAGATTGACATTTCATCCGATTTTTAGTTTGTCAAAGTCCATGATCAATTAAAAACATATTTTCACATAAGTTAATAAGTTGAGATAAAACTCTTTTCACATATTTATCTACTACACAATTTAATGATTTTTTTCATATGAATAGAGGTGCAATTTCCCGCAGAAATATCACCAAAGTCGCAATTGTAAAGCTTGTATCTTTTATTTTACCAAAAAAAAAAGCTTGTATCTTTTAAGACACTTTTCCTTCAACTTATTTTATTTTGGTGCAAGTTAGACCTATACTAATGGTTTAGTTCATCAGTTACGTTTGCCGAAAAGGCGTAGTTACATCAGCTAACAACAGCGACAATGTGAAGATTTCATTTTAATCTTTTCAAAATTAGGTGAGAAGTAATCACAGGCGGACCTACATGGTCCCCGTCAGCATCCCATGACTTCCAGAAAATTAGATATATATTAGTACTATGTGATTTATTTTACATCCACTCATTTGTTAATTTTAAACCCACTGAATTTTTGCTCACATTTTTTTAAAAGATATTAAAAATAAGTCTTACTTATCTTCTCAAAAAATAGTTTACACCCACTGAATCCGGATCCTGAGTCCGCCGCTTCTAAATTGTAATTGTTTAAAATAAAGGATTTTTCTTTTCAAACTGGAGACTTCCATTTTACAAGCGAGGGATAAATTCAAACAAGCATAAAGGCGATGTGAAGTGTATCCTTTAAAACCTGTGAGCATATTCCTTTAGGCAAGAGAAGAATTTCCTTTTTAACATATATATATATATATATATGAAGGCAACGTATGTAGTTGATTTCATTTCAACAAACAATTATACCAAACCAACAATGAAACACCACCAAGAAAAGCATCACCCATGAAAATTGTGTACAGAGTTTACTTTCTCAGAGGAACCACCACCACCATGTAATGGGCATCACAATCTTCACCAGGCCAATTTTCTCTTTATCTGGTGTGAAAAGTAACCATATGCAAAAAAAAAAATTGTATCATGAGGAAGTTTTAAACAGCCAAAACTCATGTTAAACTGAATGCAAGTGTAACGCTGGATCACCTAGGAAAGATGTCATCTTTAATCTCTTCAGCCAGGAGTGCTATAATATTACACAAACACACTTGTTCTGCTTCGGTTTACTTCTCGCTTTCTTCTCTGTTTTAGACGAGAAAGGTCAAGAATATCAATCATCGAATAAAAAAGTAAAATATCAATGAATTGGAAAAGAACTGAAACAATTTTGTGTGTCTTGAGTATGCAGGTGAAATAGACTTGTTAGAAATGTAAAGGAGAGACAATTTATGCAGCTCAGTGTCCTCTCGGAAGTGAACGCTGAGTGATGTGAAGAATTGGAAGTGTTGACGGATAATTGAGGGAAGGTACTACAGTGGAATCAAGTTATGAGAGACTTGAACAACAAATTCAATCTTTTTATTGCTTTCTTCCATGTCTCGGAGAAAAGATGCAGAAAAGCCCATATGGATAGGATAAGGGCAAAGCTTACAAAAAAGAAGAAAATCAATCTCTATGCGTATTTCAAGAAAAATGCTTGCGGTCGGTTAGTGGTTACCTTTGACCATGAAAAGTCTGGCAACTGGATCACACAGCCAATTCTTTTAGGAGATCACAAATATGGAGACTTCTTTTGGAAAGTGAAGTATAACAGGCTAAGGAAAAATTAAGATAAAGATCTTATTAAAGTAGGCTGTAGCCCAGTATTTCCATCAGTGAAGAGACCATCCATAAGCACAAAACACCTTGACTCTTTTAAAAAAGCCAAAGACAGAACTTGAACCATAAAACCAGTAGTGATAGTTAAACCAAAACATTTTTCTGTCAAAGTTAAACAGAACAATACTAAGCATCCCTAAGCTGTCAAACAATATACAGTTCAATGACACGGACAACTATTAATAGCAACTTTAAATGTGACTGCAAAGAGATACCAGACCTTTATCCCCAGCAGGGGGTTGCACAACCACATGCATTGTTGTAACTCCACCAGGGATATCACATAATGGACTCTGGCACTCCCCCACCGTTCTGTTGTTTTCCAGTATTTTTCCGGCGCTAATTAACTTCACATCTTTTACAGTCCTTGGACCATTCGCTTTGTCTTCAAAACAAAAACAGATTTATGGTTCTAATATATCACTAAAAAATCATGATGAAATGTTAATAATGATGCCTCTTGATAAACTAAATCAACAAGAAAAGCATCTAAAAGCACAATTGTAACATGTCAAAATATCATCTAGACGTGCTGCCATTGACTATTGCAAATGTGACATTCCAGAACATGTGGTTTCTGGGACATATTTGGCTCCGTTTGTTTTGTCCGTTTGCACAACGGGTACGCTTAACGAGACACTTTTCCTCTCACATAAACTGCCTCGGAATCTGTGCCCGTTTTCCCAACGGGCTATCCAAACGGAGCCTTATATACCAGCAATTTGCAATAAATATGATGACCGTTAAGTCTGGTCCTTGGTAAAAGATTTTTTTTTTTTTTTGGTCTTCCATGCGTGTTTAACCATAGCAAATGAGTTCCAATATAATTTAAGCAACACACCATGGATATTGGATACTCCTTCTGATATAAGCAGCTACATTGTCATCTTGACAAATCACTTAGATACTTAACTTTAGACATGTGCATATATAATTAAAAAACTACGGAAATGAAATATAAAAGTTTCTCCTTTAGAAAGCACCAGTCCAATACCACTTGAGAAGGAAAAGGTACACAATACCGGAATGAATGAGAGGTTAAAGATAAAGAAATTACTTTAGGCGATAGAAACATGCATTTTCCATCTTTCTCATTTGATGCCATAGAAATCCCATATCATGGGTTATTGACAAAATTTATGAACTCCTACATGCTGATGTTATAGAAATAGGCCTTCTTCTTGCCCAGGTGAAGGCTCTAAAATTTCGCAAATCTACGCATCTATAAGCAAAACCTTATTTGTCCTAATCTCATAGAAATCCAGCGCAAAGTTCATTCTACTTTGTCAACATAAACAAGATTTTGGTTGCCTAAATGTAATCACTCAAGAATTAACGATTAAGCTCCATTTGGTAAGCCCGTTGGCACAACGGGTGCGCTTACCGAAACACTTTTCCTCTCACATAAACTATCTCGAAATCTATGTCCGTTTTCCCAACGGGCTATCCAAACGAAGCCGTCATCACTTCAACGATGGCCGCATCTTTGTCAATCTCTTTAAAAGACAAGTGACATCGTAAACTCCGATAAAGAGAAACCAAGATTTCTCCCTCTTCCTAGATATTCCTTTTCTATAAACCAACCCATCTAACAGCTGACATCCATTTATTTTTAATTTACAACGTGAATTACCCTTATATAGGAACTAGCAAATAGGAATTACAAAACACCTTCTTACCCAGCAATTCAAAGGAAGACCAAGAGGAATGAAAGGATACAGCTAAAAAGAGAGGGAGGGGGAAGAAAGGGGGAGAGAGCTGACCATTTGGCCACTGAGTAAGAATACTCTCCTTTAAGGTAGCAATACTTGTAGCAGCAGGAAAACTTTTAGGGCCAATATCAGTACCATCGGTCAGCAGAAACTTGATGTCTAATTGATCTTGCCTCCTCGCCATGCTCATAGAAATGTAAATCAATCTTGAAATCAAACAATCCAACCGTCCAGTAAATCACTTCCACTGAGTTTCACGAACAGAAAGGATTCATCAAATTCTCCCTCCAATGTTCTGCAAATTTATATCAAGAAGAAAAGAAATTTGAGTCAGCCACATCTAAACCCCAGAGAACTCGCATCATACAGTAAGGACACAGGGAAATTGGGGGAAGTTTGAATGGTATTTAAATTGTTGTGGTCAGAAGTTCTAGAAGCAAATAATTCAAATCCAGCATGTAATACTTTAAATGACAAAAATTTTACGACGAAAATTCAACTCCCTGACGCCGACACAGAGCAATCGCTAACAGCTGCAATTAAGCAAGCGAATCGCGATCCAATCTCGTCATGATCATCATTAAATCAGGAAATCTTCAGAAATTTAGGAAATGAAATTCAAAGAAAAACGAAAGGAAAAGAGAAAACCCAAACAAGGGAATAGAAATCTGAACGGATTTTTCGAACGCTTTGGCCATATCACCACTGATCTGGGTGGTCGTTGTGTGCAAGTGCCAGAGCCTGAGCTCGGCAGAAATCCACGTGGAAGACGAAAGTGGATGCGTTTGAGTAAAAAAACGAATACAAAAATCGGAGGAAACGATCAAATGGTGGTACCAAGAGACGAGGCTGTTTCGGAGCTTTCAAAGTCCCTCAAAAATCTGTGGACAATCAAAATTCGTATTCTTGTTCCTCCTCTGCCTCTGCCTCTGCCTCTGCCTGCTTCAAAGATCGAACTTTTTCACCAATCACGAACGATCTCACTGTTGTCAAAAGAACGCAATCTTCAATCAGACTGCATTTCTATACGTTGTTGCTGACACATTCTTTACTTGTACATTTAGCATCGTACCCTTTCTATGATTGGCATGCTCTAGCTCTACAGATACGACCAGTTGGTACCTGTGCGTCTAAAGATATAATTTTAAGTATTGAAATAATTTATTTCTCTTTAGTTTTTTCCCCATCCATATTTGAAAGTTTATACAAATTCACGTCACTAATAAATTAGGAATATCACATATGTATATACCCCACCATCTAAAAATCTAAAGGTCAAAACTACCATGTAACCTAATGGTATATTATCTTTAAAGTGAAAGATTACGGATTTGATCCCGCTGTTGTAAATTTATATCGTTAGTGCCTATCCCTTTAAATCTATATATATATATATATATATAAAAGGTCAAAACTTGTGAAGAGGTATGATTTTTTTATATAATATAAAGTTTTGAATTTGTCTCCTCATTTAATATATTTTTTCTATTTTCACGCCTAATTAATTGAATGTTTTTTTTTGCCAAGCTAATTAATTGAATGTATCTCTTATGTTTTTTCACTAATTTTCTTTCATATTTTTCTACTTAATATCTCTCCCACTCATCATCCCCACATAAGTAAGATTGTTTTAAGAAAATAAGTTACGTTTTTTACATATTTATTGTCTTTATTATTTTTTAAATTGCATAATTTAATTATTTTTATCGTATATTTTGGATCGTGGAGGAATATTAGGATGAGACAATGAGAATTTCTGTTGGGTGTAAAAGGTAATGAATAGATGCTTCTCCAACTAAGGTTAATATATTCATCGATGCACATAATATAAATATTGTGAAGAGAAATACTTACATACTCCCTGTCGAAGGGGGATGTCATTCATAATTTATCTAATAAAAATGTTTCGAATATTATATACTATGGATCTTATATCCCATAAATTTTTTTAATTATTTCTTTTTATCCATAATAAATATCTATTATATTGTGTTTTGGAAAAAGAAAAATAATTATGAGAAATTTTTGGGACACGGGATCCCAATAGAGGAGATCTGGAACATTTTCATTGGGTAGAGTATTGATGATATGGCACTTCAGAAGTCTCGTATCATGAATTTGATTGATATGTAAATATAAATGCAAAGTAATAATATATAGATTGTAAAAATGTATATCAGTGAAATTCTGACAGTGAGAAATATAAAGAAAGAAGTAAATATGAAATAATATATTTACCCGAATAAAAAACTAAATAAGAGGACAAATGAATTGTTCCTTTTCTTTCTGGTCCTTATTCATCCTTATCTAATTTCTTATTTGGTTGAAAATACTGTAAATTTCTTTCTTTGTTTTCTTATGTTGTTGGGAAATTTAAGGCATTCGATGGTTGTGTGGGTGGTAAAACACAGATCGCCAGATTAAATTACGAGCTTTGATGGCATCATCTGAACCGTCAACTGATTGAAATTAAAAACAGCAAAAGATAGTGGGTTGGTTAGGAACGCGGTAAAGAAATACTTTAAAGTAAATCGAGGTAAATATATAAAAGATATTATCTTATTTTACAGAAAAATATGGTTGAACGTACCTTTAAATCTTGGAAATGCTGAACCTTTGGCTCAGGAAATTTTCGTTCGAGTGTATGAGAAATTTCGGATCTGAGATAACTCAAAATGGCAAATCTTCTTTTTTTTAAAAAATAATAAAAGTACAATCTTGCTGGAGAAAATTAATAACTCAACTTATAAGAGTTGTATGCATTATAAAATAAGAATATCATACATTTTTATAATTTAAAATGGATTCATTTTTAACAAATAAAATATAAAGAAATTGATTTTTTTTTATATTTCTCGAAGAAGAGTATACCCCCACTATTTTTTCACGACCTGAACTATTTATATTATATTGAAGAAAATTATTGTACAGCTTAGTTCTGACATTTGTAATTAATTAAATAAAATAAAATTGCAAAAATAATTTAAAAAGAAAGAAAGAAAGGCTCGTAGTATCATGGCTAGTGTTGGGAATACAGACCCAACCCACCAGCCCGCCAACCTTGACGGGCTGATTCAGCCCGCCAAGGTGAACCCGCGGGTTAGATGGACTGAGCCCGCGGGTTGGCGAGCCAGCCCGCCTAACCTGCTCTTTTTTTATTTTTTTTAAAAAATTATTTTATATGCATTTTTTTGCTTTTTTTCAATACCAATATTTTTTACAAAGGAAAAAGTAATATTAAATTCTATTTTTAAGAAATTAGTGAACACTTATTGATAAGTTTGGAAAGAGAATCATGAAAATATGCAATCTTATAAAAAAATTAGGTAAAAAATAAAAAAAATATTTTTAACGGGTTGGCGGGCTGGGGAACCCCAACCCACCAACAGGGAAGATGGTTGGCGGGCTGACCCGCCCAACCAACCAACCCGAGCGGGCCAGCCCGCAATCCACGGGCTGACCCGCATTTTCAACCCTAATCATGGCATTAGAGGAGTTGATAGAAGGGAATGAATGAAGAGGAAAGGTCAGAATTGGATGGTGGGCCAAATTCGGTACAATAAACAACTCGTGGGACCCCATACCTTCCAATGGACCCCACCTTCGTGGATTCCCATCTCCTTTATTTTATTTATAACTTTTTTTTGGCCAACTATTTTATTTATAACTGACTTCTTACGTGGTAGTATTTTATATATGTTCATGAATTTTATCTTAAAATTTAGTAATTTTATTTTTATTTAATATACATGTTAATTAATTAGAGTAAAGTTAAAATATAATAAATTAAAAGTAAAATTGTATATTTACATAAAAAATTTAATGAAATAACTTATAAATATGATTAAATAATGGAATGTTTTATAAATATGACTAGAGTGGTATATTTTTTATACATGTAATCCACTGCTCTTCTTGTCAATCATTTCTCTCTCTATTTTTTAATAATTATATTCCTATTCACAACTACAAATTTACTTGACCCAATGGGAAAAAATAATGTTACAACGTTATCTCAATAGCACCACGTTCCAACCACTGATTCAAAATTTGAAAGCATCAACGCTTAACGATCAAAGTTTGGTCCTTCAACATAAAATTCATCAGCTAAGAAAATGCAAACAAGACAATAAATAAATAAATAAAAGCTGCCAAGTGAAATAGTGGGTGGGTTCCATTTTTTTTTATTTATTTATTACAACACCTAAAAATTATGTACTTGCATGGCCAAGAGGACAAATTCTCCCGTTGGCTGCTATACATAATAAACTAAAACAACTACAAATGGACAGTTGAAGAATAATTTTAGCTTTGGCGTCCACCAACTTCAATGTTATATCTTAATAATTATGGGAACCTTGGGACTTTGTCGGGTGACATGAACAATCATATTCCAACTCTTGCATATAAATAATGACACTTGCAAATTACTCGTCCTCTTCTCATACAAGTCTTTTCCGAATCAATATTAGTTGAGTCCAAAATACAAGTTCATATCTACAGTAAACCGAACATATTTTTGAAGGACTGATTTTACATTTCTCAGACAGAGTAAATGCAAAGCTAATAATATATGGATGAATAAAAGAAACATAATTAATAATGGAAAGAATATTCTGCACATTTCCAATGTGTTGTGATTGTACAAAACGAATACCAATATATTATCCTACAAACAACAGTTACCCAATTCAATGGACCTGAAAGGTAACAGCAATCTCATGAACTACTCCTATAATTCACCATCATGGCATTAAATCAAAATATGGTCAAGGTAAAAAAAAAA